>JANFOE010003070.1:0-107285 GCA_025667525.1 Glebionis coronaria | reverse complement strand
AATGCAGAGGGTTCAAATACATTCATCTTTAGATTAATCTTTTTCCTTTTATTAAATCCGACAAATTTAAATATCCAATAATTACATAACAATTCATTTTGTAATAATTTTGTTAAGATTTTTCTTTTTAAAAAGTAAAAAACAATTAGTTGGTCAATTTTTTTTCCAAAACCGGGTATGGACATGATTTTGTCTAACCCCCAAATCTTAACATAAACCCTAGACATCTTTAATCTCCTCTTTGATCTCCGGCGGCACACGACAGCCTTCAAAACCCAGATCCAAAATCATCTCCTCTCCAATACCCACTTTTCAATTTTTACTAATTCAACCTATTTCAAAAATTAGCATAAACCCTAGAAAAATATGTTAGACAACATCCCTTTTGATATCCAGTTGGAAATCATTAAAATGGTTTCTGATGTCAAGTCGTTGGTTCAGTTCCGGTCAGTGTCCAAACAATGGAAATCTTTCATTGACAGCTCGGACTTTGTCAAAGGTTACGGCGCCCGCCACACGCAAGCAGGTAGTCGTATTGTGATGTACAAAGATCACTATTTAGCAGAGTATAAGTACATTTGTCTGGTAGACGATGATATTGAAACTTTTAAGGTACAAAAACAAGAGTTTGTTGTGTCTCCTTTTTTTAAACATTATCGTGGTGTAAGTGTTGTTGGTGAGTGTCATGGGTTACTGTGTTTATTTTGTCTAAGTAAAGATAACAATAGAACGATGATGGTTGTTTGGAACCCTTCAATCGGGAAATCATTTGGTATTGCTCTCCCTAGATTTAACAGCTGGAATTGGGTTGCACATGGTTTCGGGGTTTGTCTCGTTACTAGTGACCCTATCATTGTTAAGGTTTTATGTGAAAAATTCAACGCGCCTTGGCATGCTGAAGTTTTTACATTGAGTTCGGGGGTTTGGAGTGTGATTCCAAATAGTAAGTTGCCTCGCCAATCCATTGAACTTGACGCGTCAACTGTGGTTGTTATAGATAAGTTTATTTACTGGGGTGCTTGTGAATTCACTTTTGATGATGATGGGAAAGTTACCAATGATTATATGGTTGTGTCATTTGATTTGGTTACCAAGGAGTTTAATGTAGTAAACTTATTAGATAACCTAGGAAACAAGCTCGGTGGAAGACTTGTGGTCGTTGGCCTTGCTAAGCTAAGGGAGACTCTTGTTGTGTATGGGGACATTGAGGTAGAAGGAGCACAATGTTACGGTGTATGGGTGATGGAGAATAATTCGTCTTTTAGAAAACTATACACAATTGATCTATCAGAGGGAGATCAAGTATTAGATAAAATATTGGGGTTTAGTACGAGTGGTGAACCTATAGTTGAAACTCAAAATGATGAGAGAGAGTATACCACACATGTTTACGACCCTTACTCACATCACATCAAGAGTCTTGGAATTTCTGCAGTAGAGGGCTCATTTGTCATGAACTCTTACAAGGAATCACTACTTCTACTTGATCACTCGGATTTACATATATATCCTTACGTTAACTCATCAAAAGACGCAGTTACAAAGTCACATGTTACCTAAGGAGGGAGGGGCCTCTTTTGTTAAGATGTGGATATTTGCGGCGTGAATGTTTTTTTTACTGTCGTTTATGGAATCTTATGAGGTTGTCAATGGATTATATATGCTACTTGTTTTCAGAAATGTGACTAGCAGCATTAGTAGTGAAATTCATGAGCATCGTGTTATATTGATTTTACTTGTTTGTTTGTGTTCATGTCATTACTATGTGGTTTAATGATCCTTGTATCGTTTAAGTTATGAACTTATGATAATTCCTCTTATACAAACACACTGTTTCTTTCTGATATCCTCATGCTGTAAACAAATCATGATACGTAATGCAATGAGAATGTCAAGATAACAGAATTCTTGTCACTGTAATTGTTAATGGACAAGATAAATCGAGCTTTGATATGTTACAATGTTTATTCGTTTTCAAAAGGGAAAAAAAAACTATGTAATTACAGTTGACTATATATCAAAAACTGTTTGTTATTTGGCCTATACAGCTTTGTGTACTTATGTTCATGTAAAATTACCATCACTGTTGAGATCACTTCTTGGTAGATTTGACGAGCTAAATAGTGAAGACATTGATGAAGATTCTACAAAAGAACCTGACTCGGGCTCTGAAAAGTCAGCACATGTTTATTGGCATCTTTTCAAGATGCACAGCTCCCGGACCATATCTAATTAACAACTTCATTTGGAAGCTCAAATTGGCGCAAGCCTTGAAAGTCCAAAATCAGATATTTCTGCAATGAGATTGTTGGCTTGGGTGCCTTTGGCTGAATCCAGTGCTACAAGTAACTTCATTTGGTAGCTCAAGAATTAAACTGATTTCACTAAATCTGATTTTATCTGGTTTTGGAATCTGCTTTGCCACCAACTGTTGTTGATTTAAAGCTGAGGCAAGCACATGCGATAATCGAAGAGTTGCTCAAACCAGTGGTATGTTACTTATAAATAACAAGCTAAAAATTGTAGCACAAACGCTAGTATAAACAAATGGAGCATTTTCTGTACTTCAACTTTTGAGGTCGAATGAACTTCTTTAACGCGAATATATTTCTACCTATTCTCTGAGGGCCACAATTAAAAGGTTATCACAAAAAGTCACTGTGTAATAGTAACTCGCGTGCTCAAGTTGGTGGTCAAGTAACATTTAAGGAAATAGCTTCAAGAAACCAAAGTATCAGTCAATTCTACGAGTCAAATGATAGTGTTTCAGTGGTCAGATACCCAAGCACAAAGCAGTTCATAGTGTTGCAAAAAGGTAAATACAATTTTAAACAGCAATGTATTTGACCATGGTTAGTATCCAATCTTTTGCACTGGTTTTCAGCATGCTATTGAACTCTGGTATTGGGATTGTCCGGTTGTTAATTTTTACAAGCCAGCTTTACTCTTAAATTCTTTTTTTCCCGAAAAAAAAGCACCAAATAATATGTGTCGATTTATATCCTATTACTCACACCAAATCCGAATCTTAAACCAAATTCAAATCCTAATACTGATCCTAAACCCATCGATAAACCAAACAGATCCTAAGGTTAACTACCCTTTTAGGTACAACCGATTGACTGAATATGTAGAGAATATAAAAGTTACAACAAAACTTAAAATTATATTTTCTAAAAAATAGACTGATAGAAATATACATAAACTCAAAATTTGTCCCTGTGTACAACTTGTCATACTCATCTTAGCAGTCATAACGGATTAACAGCATGGCCACCAAAAATTGCAGACATTTCCTATCGTAACAGTCGTTAGAAAAAATCATTATATACAGAATGCATGTCACTAATGAAATATTTCATTGTCAAAATATCAGCATCCCTAGTCTAGAAACGCAAGACTCGTGCTTCTGATCATCCAAATTCCAAACCTGCAAAAAATGGACCAAAACCATTTGATCCATAGATCAAACTTAAACATAAATAGATGGCTACAGAAATCAGGCATTCAGAAATGGAGTAATCGATTCTAGTGTCCAAACTCCAGAGTAGACACTGGTGGCAGAACTCAGGCATTCAGTTGTGAGGCTTCGTCCCACTTTTCCTTTGGAAACTATATTGCCATCTCCTGGTTGTTTTTTAGCCTTCTTATGCCCCTGAATCATGACTTCTCTTGCACCTGCACGCAGATCACGAACTTACAAAGTTGGCATTAAATATGGCTCAAGTGGCTTGTCACCAAATGGTGCTCGATGCCCGGCAAGATTCTCCACTTATGATATATGTCCTGTGTGGATGAATAAGCTGTTTACTGATTGATGGTTACTTACAGAACACAGTGTAGTCCAACCAGTATGAATGACCTTAAAGAGTAAATCAGAACCTAAGAAGTACTATAAGTTCTCCAAGAGCTCTAGTGATCGAAAATAATCTGAGTGTGTTCCATTTAAAAAGTGATTCGAAAATAATTTATTTTAAACAATCATATGTTCATTTGGAGTTTAACTTAAGAAAAAGCTAATAGTGAACTCACATCTCGAAGTTTATTTCTAGGTAGCATGCGAAGGACAGCTTTTCGTATAACTACTGTTGGATCCTTTGCCATCTTATCCTTCAATCTCCTTTCCTTGAGGTATCCAACATACCTATACAAGAGCGACTTCAGCGCTTATACTCTTACTAGAATGCTTTGTACAAAAATACGCAACAATCTTGTAAATCGTGCAATAGAAGTAGATGTACCATAAATCACGAGGCTAATTGGCTAGTTACTTGAATTACAAAATTATTTCATTAGTACTTTTAATGGTACACTTGGTGTTGGGATAGACCATGGGTCATTGGCATCAACTGGTTGTCTTGGTGGTGCAAGTAACTCAAGTCGAGCAGCCTCAAGCATTTTACATTCTAAACCTCCCCTCGTTATCCCATATGGCATTGCATCTTCACTTGGTTCCGAAAGCATTGTTGGTCGCAATGATCTATTAGTCGAAGACGAAGCTGGAGTTGGAGCAGGAACCAACTCAAAAAGAGTGGATAGTCTTCATTGTTCCTTCCTTTCCTATGCTTCTTGCCAAGGCGCTGTGCACATACAGCGAAGAGGGATACCTAAAAACTTGTTTCAAGACTTGTAAACTGATATAAACAATAATATGAACACATACAAATATACAAGTATATATTGAAGTACCAGTGAATCATCTATAGCCTTGGGGACTGTCTGACTACCACCTCGGTCAAGGAATCGACGTGAGGTTGCTCCTTAGTGTCAAGAGTAGAGGGGATGCTCCACATTTATCACCATCTATGGAAGCAGGCTATCTTCATTAATGCTTTCTTTAGTAGCATTTGATCTCGAGCCATCCATCACAACATTTGGCAGCATGTTATCTGATGTACTCTTGCTCTGTCCGTTGGTCGATTCTTATACATCCATCATAGTCTTATCCTCACTGTCATCTCATTGCACATCATTGTCGCCCATTAACATGCATTTCCTATTATGGACCTTCTCATCCTGGTAGACTACCACTTCTGTATTAAAAAGTTCAACCACACTTGGCGAAAGTACATCTTGCATGAAAAGATATGTTCTATTTTTCTTCAGTTTTGCATTAAAAATTTCTCAACACGAAACCTAAGCCGTTGAACACCCCTACCAGTCTATACACGATTGATGTCTGAAAGGGACACAAATAGTGGCCAGATATTATAGTTCCAACAATTAAGAGCATAACTACAAGATACAAGTCTCAGTTGACTGTACGAGTCAAAGTATCGTGTTTCCTTTACCCAAGCACAAACAGGCCGGGCTTATAGTCTTGCAGAAATCAAAGAGTACTCGGCGGTCATTCAGTATCCAATCTTTTGCACTGGTTTTCAACTTGCTATGGATGTTATTAAACTCTATGGCATTCTTTACTATTGGACGTGAACCGGGTCATTTGCACATTGACAGATAGTTTAGTATGAAAGTGAAATGGAAGAGTTGTGATGCTCATACCAAGCACGATCGGTCGATCCCCTTGTATGTTCATGTGAACTATGGAAACTGGCAATTATAGCTACTTAAGTCTGTGCAACCAATTTGCAAGGTAGATAAGGTTTGGACTTTCAGTCAACTTAACTCAAAAACATCTGTATGAGGTAGATTACGGGTCGCTACTGTCAGAATAAACCGCATAAGTCATAACCCAAAAACGCTTTCATATAACCAGGTAAAACATTTAGCACAACAAAAAAAACCGATTGCAACTGTAAGGTTTCCAAATAACAAATAACAACAATATCCATTCCAGAATCAGAGAAAATTCTATGGGAATTCAATGTTAGATAATAAAATTCTATGGGAATTCAATGTTAGATAATAACCTGCAGCAAAAACATAATAAGCCGTGAGAGATAGCAACTATTCTTGACCATAAAATGAGTAGGGTGACATATCATAGAAGTTCTTGACGGCTGCTTATCACTGTTCATGTCTGCGTTTGTGTGGGTGCATTCTGATCCTTTCTCAAGGTTCAGCTGAAAAAATACAATCCTGTCAACTCGACAAGTCTGTTCTTTTGACTATGGGCAAGAATTTAGATGATGGTTATAGGGCTGAAAAATACAATGCTGCATTTAGGGATGTTAAGAAACATGGGTAAGCACTTTCCGACTCACCGTCATATGCAAGTATGCAACAACCAGAACATACGTTTCAACTACATAATTAAGTGAGCTGTTTGTAATAAAAAAATAAACACATGCACATTAATTAGGACCAAACAAGTTTGGATTCACTTGTCGTAGCAACCGATTGAACAACACTTGGTTTACCAAACCCCCTATATATATAAGCCTACTCATATAACTTGGTCTCTGCTTATAAGCTTATATAAGCTAATAAGCTTATAAGCCCACTATATACAGCTAAAACAAACACCCCTAAATTTCAACAAACAAATAATGAAAAACTTGATGGCCCTTTGAGAATCAGCAATCAACGTTGTTCGTGTTTCCCCCTCGAGTCGCCTATTTCAATAAAAAAAAATCAACAACTAATACATTACTATCTAAAAAACTTGATTTATTATGGGGTTTCTTCAAAACCTTTTTCAATGTCTTGCCTCTCCTGATTTCTGAGCCGCAACCTTTTTGGACTTCTTGAAAACCCTCTTGTTCATTCTTTTGATATTGCTCAGCCACCCCACCCTCCTGAGCCCTCTGTTGTTCTTCTTTCTGGATCTTTTTCTACATATCTTGAACATCTTTCATCAAACTCTCTAATGGACACTCTAGCTAACCCATAAGTGAGAAGCATTTGGGACCAAACAAATTTTTTTCATTCACATTGACATATAAACCCATTTAGCACAAGTCATTTTAATCAACCCATCATTTGGTCTAGTAGAGTAGCAATAAGTAGGCAATCAGTCAAGGATACAACATATCCTCATAAGAATACACAAAAATAAAGTACCAAGAGAGGGGATAAAATTATCTCAAAAACAAAATGAATGAAATTAGAAGCTTGATTGGCCCAGGTAAAGCGCGCCGATTTCCGCGGCGGTTCACCTATATTTCAATAAAAGAAAGAAAGAAGAAGATGAGCAACTACAGCCTTAAAACGCTATCAAATAAAAACCAAAGGTACACACAGGCAGTGGCGGAGCCAGAAAAAATTGTCAAAGGGGGCATCGATCTATAAAAAGGTTTTTATTGTAACGTGAGACAAATGAGGTCGGGTTGAATCGGAAATTTGGTTTTAAATACATACAACAAAAACGCTCTATTTTAAAGCACATTAACACATGTTATTGACTACAAATAGACGGAAAAACTAATCATAGGCCATTTACTGAGATTAACTTATGAAAATCATAACATTTTTTATAAACCTAAATTATCAATTAAGTATATTGCAATTAAAAAACTGCCATGTTAACAAAAAGCATATCCAAAAGTTGTCACATAACTCAACATGCTCCAGTGTACTAATAAATACTGCACTAATGACTACTATTTGAAATAAAATATTAGACATAGTACTATAATTAATAAACTGATTTTTTTTCCTACTATCACATAAGTGGCCCACAACCCCCACAGAACCCATTTCCCTATCACTTTCACCTTCTCTCTTCCAACCTCTTCATTTATCATCCATTTTTTCCGACGGATTATGCGCAGTGAAAAACAATTCCCACATCAGAAAGGTCTGTTTTTTTTATAACCATGAGAGTGTAGAGGGCACTTTCAGAATTTGGCTGAGGGCACCAGTCATATTTGTTACCAGTATCAATTTTTTCCTATGTATTTTCTGTATTCGTAAAAACTTGGTTGGGGGCAACGCCCCCCACTATCTTACATATGGCTCCGCCCCTGCACACAGGATTAAAGGTACAGTGACACCAGTTAAGCAAAAGAACAACCAAAAAAAATAAAAAAATTAATTACAGTAGTTTTGAAAGAGAGTGAAGTATATAAAAAAGGAAGTAAATGTGAAAAGATTTAAACAAAATATGTAAGGTTTAATTAAATATGGTAACTAGTGTAATAAAGAAGGGTGATTTCATTTAATTTAAGTAAATTAAAAATTAAACCCTAGATAAAATTATTAGTGTTTTGCAAGCATGGCCATGTGGGTTTTGAAAGTTTCGTGTTTACAGTAAGGGCAATTGTAACCTTGACCCAACTTGAGATCTCAGATCTGAATCTTCAAAAACACACAGAAAGAGATCTTGATTCTTCTTCTGCTTGTCTGAGCAATATGGGTAATCGTAAGTTTGATGATGACCCATTTCTTGTTTCTTCAGAGTTCAGATCTTGATTGGATTTTCTTCAATAGAGTGGTGGCTAGGGTTTAAACCCAATGGATATTATATGACCCATCTTCTTTCTCTCATCTCTTTCATCAAACTCTCTAATGGAAATGTGTGACACAACGCCTGTTTTCAGATCTACTTCCGCCGCCATTTCTTTTGGTTTTGGTGGCTGGGGAAGAAAGAACAATGGGAAAGATTAGGGCAACTTGTGTTTGGGCCAAATTTATGTGAATGGACTCTACTTATACTAGCAAGGTTTTCAGACACGGGTCGACCCGGTTCCGGTCAAAACCCGGCTAGACCCGCTGGGGTTTGGGTGACCCGGTTCTCGAGACCCTGTACACACATAGCAACTTCACTTGGTTCCGCCGCCCCTAACAAACCCTAAGCATTACTACTTCCTAGTGTTCTTGTCCTTTACTTTTATAAAGGACTATGGGAATATGATAATTTTGATAAAAGACCTGAGAATTTACATATATATCATCATCTTATTTTTATTAAAATCGAACCACAATTAACTGTATTTGTGTTTCTATAAAAATAAAAACCGAACCACGTCACATTTTACGATTTTAATTTTGTGATTTCTGCAAACCGCACAACACCATCGCTTGTGACTAATATATGATGATTTTTAGTTTAAAATGTTAGATTTTTTTATTATGACAATGCATAAATTTAATCTAACATACACATCACTTATGACCAATGTTGCAAAAATAGGTCTACAAGGCCGATTAATCTTCGGTTAATCGTTACAAATCCATCAACCTTGCTGATTTATATAAAAGGCGACTAATTACGGTCAACTTTGGTCAAAGATAGTCAAGGAAGGTCAAACTTGTCGGAAACCAACAAATCTTGCGAAAAATACCAAAAAATCATTATTAAATTGCATTTATAACTTATATTAACTATTTATATGTATGATAAGTTAGATTTTAAAAATTATATTGCTAAAAATACATAAAACTCGTTAGAAATACCCAAAATTTGTCGAAAATACCCAAAATTTGCTAAAGATGTGTCGATCTGATTAATATACGATTAATCCTGCTTAGAACGATTACAAGCTATAAGGTGGTTGTGGTTGACCGGCCGGCTAGCGATTCACAATTTTTACAACCTTGCTTATGACTTAAAGAATATTAATGATAATATGTATTAAAAGTTTATAACACACATGACATAATATGGGCGCGGTTTTGCTGTTCGATTTTACAAGTAGAAGAAAGTTTTTAGAAGTAGAAGATGTACACAAAATCACCAGAGGCTAATTGGCTAGTTACTTGAATTACTGAAGGGGCGATCATAACATTAGTAGTTTAGTACTTCCAAGGGTACAGTTGGTGCTGGATGGGTCACTAGCATCAACATGGTTGTCTTGGTGGTGCAAGCACCTCAAGTCGAGCACCGTCAGTCATTTTATCTTCAACCTCCCCTCGTTCTCCCATTGATGGCACTGGTCTATTAATCAAAGCTGGAGTCGAAGATTGAGCTGGAGTTGGAGCCGGGGACCGACTCACAAAGTATGGAGTCTTTGTTGTTTACACACATAGCAAATAGGGCGACCTAAAACCTTGTTTCAAGACGTATTTTGTTACGATATAAACACATTCTGCTTCAAACACACATCATTTCAAAGAAAAGGACTTCATTCTGGCTTTACAGCTACACAATGTAATAAGAATGTCGAAAAAACCACGCTTGATATGTTACGAAGTTTATTCATATCCAAAAAAGTAGAGAAACTATATAATTAGTTAATTACATTTGACTATGTATAAAGAAACTACGTTGCTCACAATGTTCGCCTATACAAATTTACAACTCTCTCTACTTGTGTTCATGCAAAAAATTTAACGTATCATCGCGGAGACACTATGGGGTTACCACCACTACTAAGATCACTCCCTTGCACATTCGACGAGCTACAAAAGGAAGACGTTGATGATGATTCCACAAATGACCTTGACTCAGGCTCAGAAAAGTCGGGACCTGTTTCTGGCATCTTTTCAAGAATGTTTTCAAGTTCTCGGACCACATCTAACATTGATGGCCTTTTTTCCGGCTTGTCGTTGCAACACCAAAGAGCTAAAGATACAAACTTTTCAATACACTCAGAAGGGTATGAACCCATTCGATTATCAATGATTGAGAACATTGTTCCGCCTTGATTAGCTAACTTTACCTGGAAAAAAAAACATTATTTTTGTTACTTTGTAAGATCATATTTAACCAAAAAAAAGAAAAATAATAAAATAAAATTGGTTGAAAAAGGGTTTCGGGTCAATCCAAACCATACCTAGAAAGTTACCCATTTTGACTGTTGTGATATCGATATATTAAGTTAAGGAGAAAAAATAAGTGTACCTCACGGACGATATTTTTTCCATGTGATATTGGTTTCATGCTGGTCAAGATTTCTAAAAGTACAACTCCAAGGCTATAAACGTCACTCTTGTCTGTCAGCTTGTGGGTCAATAAGTATTCGGGATCAAGGTAACCCTGCAATAAGATATGAAATTAGTTACAACAATGACGTTCAGCAAATTAAGCAAGTGAGCAAGATTATTTTTTCAGAAAACATTTCTCTTATATATAAAGGCCATCTCGACCCTTTACTAGAAATGACCCACTTTGACCCATTCAGCAACAAGGCCGGTCCATACCCCAAGGTCCTTCAGCTAGCAAGTAAGATGGAAAAAGACTTACGGGTGTTCCTCTAACAACGGTGGATACGTAGTTAGGACCGACTCCATAGTCATCCAAAAGTGGTGCAAGCCTTGAGAGTCCAAAATCAGCAACTTTGGCAGTGAGTTTAGAGTCAATGAGAATGTTGCTTGTTTTAATATCACGGTGGAATATAGGTGGGTTGGCTTCGGTGTGAAGATAAAGAATGCCTTTGGCTGAATCCAATGCTACGTTTAACCTCATTCGGAAGCTCAAGGACTCTCCAGATTTGGCTGTAAATGCAACACATAATAACTTAAAGAGGCACATCAAAACACCAGTAAAATGCAAAAGCATAAGTCTCAAAAGTTTCATACCATTGAGCCAATCACGTAGTGTTCCCCGAGAAATAAACTCATAAACCAACATCTGCGTAAGTCCAAAGAACACTTATATTATCCAATCAAAAATATAAACAGGTCTTAAGAGTTAAATTATTAGCGGCAAAACCAAAATAATACCTGTTCTTGTTCTTCATCACAGTATCCAACAAGCGATACTAAATTTCGGTGATGTAATCTTGACAAAAGTTCTATCTCTGTCAAAAATTCCTTTTCACCTTGTAACGATCCTTCTTCTGCACGTTTAATAGCTACCACTGTTCCATCCCATAATATTCCTTTATAAACCTTCCCATAACCACCTCGACCAACAACACTCGAGCTACTAAAGTTTTGAGTTGCGAGTGCCATTTCTTGAAAGCTGAAGCTTTTAACATTGTCAATATTGATTGAAAGTTTTGCGACTGGTAAGAATAACATGAGAATTGACATCAATTTATTGCGAATTAAAATAACTGTAATCAGTTTTAAGACACACATCCAAATCAGGAACTTACGTAAAGACTTTCTTGATGACATTTGCTTGTATTTCTCGTGTCGTTTCTTGATCACGATGGTCAGTACCGAAGATATCAATAGAGCACATGCAACAGCTACAGCTACAACGGTAACTAAAATGCCTTTGCTTATACCTTTTCTTGGTGTATCAATAATTACTACATTAACAGTTAAAAAAACAAGATGAGTGTAACTATAGTGAAAGTGGTCATATCGACCTGCTTACATATACAGCATCAACAATATCCAATCCAACTAGTGAACGGGCTATGGGGGAGGTATGATGTAGATAGACATATCCGTACCAAGGGTAGGGAGGAAATGACTCAATTTGGTATTATCTCTAGCGGATCAAATTTTAAAAGTTATAGAGGTTAACTAATGGAGGCTAAATGGGTTGAAGGTCACTGTAGTTAAATGCGTTAAAAGCTCGCGAAAGTCATATTATCACATTTCGCACAAGAATAGTTTATCCCTATCCGGACTGTTTTGACCTGCGCTAAACAGAAGCCAAAATTGTGCCATGTTTAAAAAATATGATAAACAGAAGACAAAGACTATGATACCATTTCTTGATGGGCTGACTCGACCCGGAATGTTTTGACCCACATTAAAAAGTACCCATTTCTTACCCATCTAACCCGTTTACCACATAAGAAAACAATAAAGCAGTTGCAGGTAAGAAATGCTTACAATTTGCGTAAGGTCCAACAAGCGTGAAATTCAAAAGCTCATACGGTCCAAACAAGTCGCTTCCAGGAAATACCCATGTGGTAAAAATGCCTCGAATCCTCAAAACCTCACTTACACTAAAAGTATTTGAATGTTCGGCGCCAGCTTTAGGAAAAAGTTTAAGATACATCCTCAAACGAGGTCCTTTTTCCCACATAATCGAGTCAATAGATAGTTGATAAAATTCCAAACCGAGATACTTAGTGACATATTCCTCGAATTCATCGTGATATGGTTGAAAATAAGAAAAACTTGGACTTTTTAGCCGGTAACCGATCCTAATAGGCGAAGCACAGAAACATGGGATTGGTGAGCCTTGAACATACTCAAAGTAACTGTCTGTGGGACACGATTGAGGTGGACATGTGGTTGAGTTTCTGGCAATGGGACGTGTGACATCAAAAGAATCTTTAGGTCCACAGAATTTGTCATTGTTTTCTATGCTGGAATTTCTGCAAATGGGGTTTCCGCTCAACCTGATAAACAAAAGTGCATGACTGAATTAGCATACAGTATTTTCATAATGGTTTGATGCGGGATATGTTAACATTTTTTTAGAAAATCAGCATAGGAAGAAGGCGACATACGATAGGCTAGTATTTGCGGGCGGGTCCAAATCTCCTTTAACATGTGAAAAGGAATTATTTCGGAAATCGCTGCAGAAGATGAAGAAATTTTACAGTTGACCTTTTGAGTTTTGAAATCAAATATAACTAGATGTTTACTACGGTGTATTTCTTACAGTAGAAGTTTTGCGGTGGCACTGAACGACTTGTTTTGCCACAAGTCAGAAGGAATGGAACCATCAAAAAAGTTATTCTCCAATGACCTGTAGCCATACAATATGAAATCAATATTACGTGCCCCTATTATTTTTACAAAACGAAACATGTTAGAAGAAAACAGAAGATGCTCAGTCTTTGAAGCAAGGGGAGATATGATACACCTTCAGGAAGCGATCCATTTAACTGGTTATTTGTTATTTAGAATTTTAGATTGACGGACGTTTTTAATTAGCTAAATTTAATAATAGCTTTTAAAATAATTATTTTGTACTTTCCAAATTTAACAATGAGAACATTTTTAAAAAGATTAAAACTGTTTATCCGTAGTTTTATATAAAAAAAGTACTTTTTTTAGAAAATTTTATTTTATTTTTAAATTCTTTTTGTATTTTTAAAAATCATAAAATTTTAAAATAAAGTGCAGTTTACTCTTTTTAAAAAGGTAAAAACCTTTTGTATATTTATTTACTTTGAAAAAAAATATCCTAAGAAAAAAAGTTACATATTTTAAAGAAATTAAATTTAAAAAAGAAATGTAAAAAAAATGTTTATTTTTTAATGATTAAGATTAAAACATTTGAAAAGTAAATTAAAAGTAAAAAAAATTCTTTTATTTTCGGTTAATAAAAACCGGCCGTTATTATGTAAGGAATGTTCGTTGACTAAATAAACTAACGTTGCTAACGATTATTAACTAAATGGACTAACGTTGCCACATTATAAGTATAAACATTTTGTTCAAGTTAAAGAAAACTTTGAAATACATCGATGATAAAAAACAAAATTAAATTGTGCGTTATGTTAAAGAAAAAATTGACACGTTTCGTCCCTATGGTTTATACCAAACATCACGTTTCGTCCCTAACTCAAATAAAATACACGGATGCTCCTTATTTTTGAAACTAGTAACAATTTTAGTCCCTATTTTGGATGATTGTTAGTTTTTAACGTTAAGTCATGTGAGTGGAGAGGTATTTTGGTCATTTCCTTGTTTTGGTTTCATTTAATACAAACACCCATCCCATTTTAACACACACGATCACAAACACACATAAACCCTCTCTCTCTCTCTCTCTCTCTCTCTCTCTCTCTCTCTCTCTCTCTCTCTCTCTCTCTCTCTCCTCTCTCTCTCTCTCTCTCTCTCTCTCTCTCTCTCTCTCTCTCTCTCTCTCTCTCTCTCTCTCTCTCTCTCTCTCCTCTCTCTCTCTCTCCAACAATGGCATCACTTTTACTTTCACACATTCTCACCTTTATCACTCTCACTCTCATCACAAACACAATCTCTCTTAACCAAAATCAATCCATCTCTCCAAGGAACCACCCCAAATTAATCCATTATATGGTGGTAATGGTTTAAGTTCGGGTGCCATTGCGGGTATTGTGATTGGTTTAAATCCTTACAACCATTACCCACAAAAACGAAAAACGAGCTCATAAAAATCACCTTCTCGAGACCAATATAGGATCTTGTAGTCAAAACTTGTTCAAACATATTAGTCAAACCGTGGGATGTGCTCGGTCCAATTAATAAGATATGTTAAAGGTTCTTTGGTTAATGTAAGGTTGTTCGTTTGGCTTATATAGAAGAGGAATTCAACGAGATTTGTTATGGAATGATTAGATCTATGTTTTGTTTTGTGGCTGGGAGATGATAAATAAAGAAAGCGGTTGTGTTATTTTTGTGATTAGGTTTTCTATGTGATAATCTAGGGCAAACTAATTTATATATACCCTTAATTATCGTCAGCTCATGGATCAAGTAGTTTCTTCTTATGGGCGAGTATAATATTCATATGGGTTGGTTGGTCATAAAGTCATTGATACCCACAAATCTTTTTTTCTTGGTAAGCACGAAATCAAATTAACAATATCAAGTTTGATATAGGTTTTTGGTTTATGATCTTTTGTTCAGATCTGGTGGCGGGGAAAAGTGTGTGTAGGCGGTGATATGGAGATTGAATGATTCAGATCTGATGTGGTGGAATTGGTGTTGGAATGGTTAAGATCGGGTGGCGGGTTTTGTGGTGGAGGCGGCGTGATTGACAATGGTGTAGGGTGATAACTTTGTTGGTGTTGTGAATTTGGTTGTTTGGGTTGTAAGGGGCAGATTTGGCAGGTCTAAGGAGTGATATGGGTAACTGGTGATGGTGTATGTGTTGAGATTAGAGGTGGAAAATTTTGCCCATTTTAATAAATATGGGCACTTTTTGCCTATTTTCAAAAAAGAATGGGGCACTTTTTGCCCATTCTTTAGTATTAATGGGGTAAACGGACGCATACGTAAGAAACTTATGGGCTTAATGAGCGCACATGTAAAACATTAATTAGGATACTCGACGGATATTTTATATTTAGTTTTTATCCCCGGCTTTTAAACAAGTTTTTTTATTTATTAACTCTATTATATGTCTTTTTTCTCATTTTACATTGCGCCCGTTTAGCCCGCCCATTTCGCCCGCCCATTTCGCCCGCCCGTTTAGCCTGTGCCCGTTTAGCCCGCGCCCGTTTGGCTTACCGCCCGTTTGACCCATCGCCCGTTTAGCCTGTTGCCCGTGCCCGCCTGCCCGCCCGTTTTGCCACCTCTAGTTGAGATGGTGGGGTGTGGTGGTGATTGCTAGGATATATCAGAGATGAAAAAATAAAAGGATGAAGAAGATTGAGTGGTGGTGTTAAGATGAATACATCACTCTTAAATTTTTTTTAATATAATATAATAATGAAAAGACGAAAATGCCCTTCTAATTATTAGACTTAACGAAAAAACTTAACAACCATCCAAAATAGGGACGAAACTTGTTACTAGTTTCAAAAATAGGGAGCATCCGTATATTTAATTTAAGTTAGGGACGAAACATGATTTTTGAGCAAACCATAGAGACGAAATGTGTAATTTTTTCTATGTTAAATGTAAGAAAATTATTTCCAAAACACGCTCTTCTTTGCCAAACATACATAAACCCAATTATTTTAAAGCTCAAACTAATTTATACTCTTGGGCCAACTGACCTAAGCCCACAAGACAGTTTTGAGCTATGTAAAAAAGATTTCAATTTATTTCTTCGTACAAAAATAATAGGTTTTCTACCATAATTTATGATTTAAGTTCATTTGGATGCCAAACTTATCTAAGATATGAGGGGACTCATCCCCACCCTCCATCTCCATACCATCTAATGGCTGAGATTAAATCCCAATTTTACACTGCAGGGGTATTTTCGTCATTTCATCTGCCCACTATATAAACCGTTTTCTTTTTTAATAATTTTCATTCAACACACACATCGATATGTGTTTTCTCTTTCTACTAACAAACACCAGATCTGTAAACTTCTATCTAACAACATCGATCCATCATCTTTTTTTTTTGCTACAATCAATCATGAAGAACATCAAAAACATCTTATTGCTCGATCCATCATCACGAATCGATCAATCCATCATCAATAATCGATCGATCAAAAATCACGAATCGATTGGTTGATCATCAGGTATAGTTTATTCTTATTTTAGCTTATTTATGTCAATAAGCTTATTAATTTACCACTACTTGAATTTATAAGCTTCTATTTAGCTTATTTTGAACGAATTATAAGCTAGCTTATTATGTGAGTTATGTGTTGATCCCAAACTTAGATCGATTTAGCTTTATGTATACGAGATTAGATCAAGTAATACACTTAGAGAAACCTTTGTATATGTTTATGAGAATCTAAGTGTTATGCGGAATTAACACTTAAACAAGAACACACAATGATATAAACAAACTTTCACTTTGATTAATGATATCAAACTTGCTTACAATGAAAGTAGTTTACGAATGAAAACTTATATGAAACATTAACCTAAAGGTCTTCTTTTATAGACATAAGAAGCCTTGTACAATAATCTACGTATCAGCTATTCTAGGTAAAGATAAATATAGAAAATACATTGTTGTTCCTATCTTTACTAGAAGTAATCTAGAATACAATAAACGCGTAGAGTATATCTTCCCATCAGTGCTTGTCTTCAATGCATCAACGCTTGACTTTATCTTGTCAACGCTTGAGCTGTCAGCGTTTGTTTTACTCCTGCCAACGCTTGATTTACTCTTGTCAGCGCTCAAGTGATCTGGCCATAATTTATTCCCAACAATCCTCCCCTAAACTTGATATCCACTCTTATGATCAAGTTTCTGAATAAACATTAAGGACTAGGAGGAATCTTACAAACCTTCTCATATTGGTAATAAATAAATCTGATCAAGTCTTTTGCCACGTCACTTGAATAATCAATTTCCAGCTGAGTGTTGTTCATCTTTTCCAAGATATCATTGGATATGAAATACTGACCATCCACAAGTAGATACTCAGCAAACTTTGTAGAACTCAAATGGTAAACACCAGCAGCTGAATATAATCTCCATTGAAGACCACTGAGGTCATCTTCAAGATCCTTCCAAATAGCAGGATCCTCATCTTTTGGTCCACACATTCTCTTGAATGTGGACCACAGTTTTATTCCATTAGTTGAAGTTGGTGCTTCAGCCTCATACTTGGTCTCTAGCAACCTCCATAGGTCTACCAAGTCTTCTCTATCACAACTTGCAAACAAAGATATAAGAGTGGTAAAAGTGTGTACCTCTTTGCCATACCTGCCAATTTTCCAAAACCCACATTCATCTTCTCTCATAGCTCACAATTGGGTTTCTGGAATCTAGTGGTAACACTTGCACCATATTTGAAGCTTCTAATGGTGAGAGCTTGAGGCTCTTTCTTATGACAGCTTCAACTTGGATATAGTGGATCCATATCTTTGGCAAACTCAAGAGAAACTCCCTTTTTCACTGGTCTGGGAACAAACATTGCTTTCTTGAGCTCCATTTCTTCTGCAAGTTCTTCTTTCCTTTTCATCAGAAAGAAGTCTTAGAGTGTTTGCCTCCTGCACTCTAACCCAAATGGGATAAGCTTTGCATTCCAACTCATGAAATGTCAATGCCCTCAATTTCTGATATGTCCCATCCTACTCCATGACATCTGAGCAACATGCAGTATAGCTCCCTTCTATCCCTTTTCAACTCTAAGAGAATATTGCTTGCCTTGTGTTTCAAAATAACCTGGCAGTCTTTTTGTACTCTGGGAAGAATCTCCAAACCCCATATCTGATCTGAAATGGTCAAGTGTGGATTCTCCATACATCTTTCTTCCCAAGCATGATACATTTGAACCACCTCTGGTATATCAATGTCAACCTGCAATTTCAACTCTCTCAATTTCTCCTTGGCCAACTCATCTCCATACTCAAGTCTCTCTGGCTGTTCTATGATCATAACACTTGAGTCTGAGCTAGCTTCATCACTTCCTTCTTTCTCTTCTGAAGTGAAAACAAATGGTGACTCTTTCACGCTCCTTTCTATCTTGTTCCATGATTTGTGCAGCCAACCTTCTATCAAACTCAACTTGAGCTGCATTCTTTGGAACAACCTCTTCCACCATAATGCCCTTACCCTTATCTAATGGATCAATTGTTGGTAAGGTAGATGGTGATACCTGTGAAGAAACCTCCTTGATGATGGATGATGACTGGGATACATCACCCTCATGTGCAGGTTTGTCAACGCCCAATTTTGCTGTGTCAGCGCCCAAAATATTTCTGTCAGTGTCCAAATTCTCCTTGTCAACGCCCAAATTTCCTGCCTCAGCGCCTTTTGCAATCTCCTCCAACATGGTTGTAAATGATAAATTTAAGTTTGTAGAAGAGACTAAGGACGTATCAAAACCTGCCTGTTTCTTCAGACTTGTAAGGGCCTCAGCAACATCCAAAGATTGACCATCATGGCTGCCCTTATCACTCACATTTATTGGATCTTCCTCCCCTTTGGAAGATTCCTCCATCCCTCGCCTTGCACGAGCAGTCTCCAAAACAACAATCCTCTCCCTTAATTGCTTGAGTTCAAGGCTTGTGAGCTGACAACTTGTACCAAGTCTGCATTTTGCTTTTGCAAGCTCATGCAGACTACCGTCAATTCAATTAGGGTCATTGGTTCCAATCTGCCCTCTTCTAAAATGGGGATTTGACCTCCCAAGTCAGATTCATTGGGCATGTATGAGGACTTAATGATGGTGGGACTGCCTTGGCCAGCTTCTAAGCCAGAACCAATAGTCCCAGCCTCATCCATATCACCAGCCACACTTGTGGTGGTGGTTCTCTCTGCTACATGGCTAGGACCACCAGAGGAGAACACTCCAGTAGTCCTTTGGCGTTTCATCAACCTATATTCAGGGGTGTAGAAGATGATGTGGATTGGGTGGATGTGGGTTGGTTAAGGGGTGTTTGGGTTTGTGAAGGTTGTGTGTCAACGTTGGAAATAGGCACATCAACGCCAACATTTAACGTGTCAGCGTTGAAGGGTTCTTGGTCAATTTGCATATGTTCAGGTGAAGGTAATGGTTCAGGTATTGGGTCAATTTGGGGTTGGGGGTCTGGTTGGGGTTGAGCTGCTGCAACGACAGCAAGCATAGCTTGGGTTAAGGGTAGGTCACGATAGGGGGGGGGGTGAGTTCATCTTCATAAAAATAGCTTTCTTTTGCACAGGGATCTCATAAAAATCATTATGATCCCTTGTGTAGTATCCTTGAACATCAAAAACCATTTGTAAAAATCGGGGATAAGGTAAAGTCATTTTGTTCCCCTTATTTTTACACATGCCCTCAAAAATCATTTTAGAATAATTAAATTTTTGCCCATGTTGCAATGCACACAATAGCACTTGCAATAGATCTATTGATCTCATTGTGTGCAGTGCATTTGGGACTCAAACATTGTAGGAGGACATGTATGAGGTACTTCCAGGCTGGGGGAAACTCCTGTTTATGATATTTGTTTAAAGTTCCTTCATCAGGAAAAGGATAACCCAAAGCCCTTAGTCCTTGTTCTATTTCTCTAATGGGAAGGGTGGCTATACCATCAGCATCATCAAGATGCAAGGCTTGGCGTACCAAAGCCTCAGTAACCACCCAAGGTCTCCCATGAACAATAGAAGTCAATGTAGTCACTCTATTAACTGTTGAGGAACTTACAGTGTTCCAAAACTGTTTAATATGTGTGACAGGAATGAGTGGTGCATGAGAAAGAGCATACCTAATAGGAGATGCGTTTCAAATACGCCACCATTTGTGTGTATTGGGGAAACAGAGCATCATCAGCTTCAAGATACGCGATCATGTTGTGTTGGCTTATGAACCCCAATTCCAATTTCTGATGGTTTAAACTTTGGTGCCATTATTGAAAGCTGTTAAAATTGATTGATGAAGATGAAGTTGATAAGAGAAAATTGTGTTAGACAAGAATTATAGATACCCTGTTTAAAAATAGGAGCCAAATTTATAGGAGAATAAAATGCATGTGATTGGCCCAAAAATAGGCAAGTATTTCAAAACACAATCATGAAAATATTGAAAAAGAATAATTTTATCTCATGCATTAAATGAAGTCTATCAACTCCCAGATTACGGCCTAAAAATATGTCAAAAAGTAACAACTGGGTAGACCCATTGAGTGTCAACGGTCAAAAATAACCTATCAACGCCCAACGGCTATAATAATTGGCAACGTTTGCCTATAGCCATGTCAGCGTCTAAATTGATCACAACAACGCTTGGAAAAATACTTGTCAGCGTCCAAAAATAAAAATGTTTAAAAATGAAAAATGACCTTAACAAAGTAATTTATCCTAGAGAAGATAACCAAAAAGCTGATAATTATTATAGGGCGGCAAGCACTGTCCAGTTATGCACACTTGCTTAAGCAAGATAGACATAACAGTCCTCTAGTGTCCCTTGCTAACCAAAACTCTTAACAACCAAGTTACCTTATAAAATTCCTTGTTACTCCCAGGTAAATTCCATAACAAAATTATTCTCAAGTCTCCCAACAGACCAACTAATTCTAGGCCAAAAATGTCTTGGCAGCATGCATAGTATATCAACTTTGCATGCTATAGCCTCATGATTTAGTGAAACTAACTCATACTTACCTGTGGACACAATCTAGAATTATGATAAGAGTATCAAATGGATACCCAAACATCTTAAAGTTTCCTAAAACCTCCCCTTAAACTATGATACATAAGTTGCTAAAAACATGCATGAACGTAAAAATTTATGTCAAGATAGGAATTAAAAATTCCAACCATCATCCATAAATAAAAACTTGTCCAAATGCTTCTCCATTGATCCATAAGCAACTCTGTATCCAATGGTATACTGCTAACACCATCTGCACATTTAGATTGAAAACCACAAAACTAACATTGTTGCTGACAGCGCCCCGATAACACATGACAGCGTTGAGGGAAGCTTTGTTAGCGTTAGACAATTATATTGCTGACAACGTTACAAAAACACTTATCAGCGTTCAAGCAACCTTTGTTAGTGTTAGAAAAATATAGTGGAAAATCTAAATCATCAATAAGACTAATAACAATGCATCATCCTGTACATACTTTTACAAAAAGACTCCAAAACACATATTATGTGAGATTGATCATTCCAATACTTGTTACCAAGTATTGAAACCTCCCAACATCAAAAGGTTTAGTTAGTAAATCTGACACATTTTCCTCAGTGTCAACCCTATCTGGTTGTATTAAACCTTTTTCAAAACAATCTCTTATAAAATGGTGTCTAATTTCTATGTGTTTAGTTTTAGAATGATGTACAGGATTCTTAATGATGCACAAAGTGCTGTTATTGTCAACAAATATCTTGGTATGCATGAAATTATACCCATAGTCCAACAGTTGGTTCTGAATCCACAAAACTTGTCCACAACAAGCAGCTGCAGCTACATACTCAGCTTTAGTTGTAGAATTAGCCACCACTGTTTGTTTCTTGCATTGCCAAGATATCAACCTGCTCCCAAGAAACTGACATCCACCAGTTGTGGATTTTCTATCAAACTTATCACCTCCATAGTCACTATCTGAATATGCAATCAGCTCCAACGGTGAATCCTTTGGGTACCACAAACCAAGACTAGGATAGCATCTTAGGTACCTAAAGATCCTCTTCACAGCATAAAGGTGACATTCTTTGGGAGTCACTTGATGGTGTGCAAAAGCACACACAGCAAACATGATGTCAGGTCTGGAGGCTGTAAGATACATCAAGGATCCAATCATGGATCTATAGTGCCTGACATCAACATCTTTCCCATCTCCAATCTTTCCCCAAGGGTGTTCTCTATCCATAGGAGTAGTAGCCCTCTTTTCATGTGGATAAAAGCCAAACTTCTTCAAGATCTCAACCACATATTTATCCTGGGAGATGAAGATACCCTCTTCTTTCTGCTGAACTTGTAAACCAAGAAAGAAGTTCATCTCCCCCATAGCACTCATCTTGAATTTGTCTGTCATAAGCTTGGAGAAATCCTCACTCATCTTTGGATCAGTAGACCCAAAAATGATGTCATCAACATAGACCTGGACAAGTAATACATCCTTGCCTTTCTTCTTTGTAAATAGTGTCTGATCTATGGTGCCCCTTTTGAATCCATATTCCACCAAATAGGTAGAAAAAGTACCATACCATGCTCTAGGGGCTTGATGAAGTCCATACATAGCCTTTTTGACTCTATACACCTTGTTTGGATTCTCTGGATCCTCAAAACCAGGAGGCTGCATCACATATACCTCCTCAACAATAGTTCCATAGAGGAAGGCACTCTTGACATCCATTTGATAGACAGTGAAGCCCATGCAGGATGCATAGGCTAAAAAGATCCTTATAGCTTCAATCCTTGCAACTGGTGCAAAGACTTCCTCATAGTCAGCGCTAGATTTGCCTTTGTCAGCGCTAGATTTGCCTTTGTCAGCGCCTGAAGGACCATGCATGTTTGTATCTGGTGGTACTTGAAGACCACCATTATCTTTACCAGCAGCAGCAGCAGCAGCAAAAGCATCTGTCCAAATGGGAATTGTAACATATTCTTGTATAGGAGATGTCTTTTTCTGCTTGTGATCCAACCTTTTCATGAACCTGTGTACCTGAAACATCAACAACTTGTTCCTCCATAACATTTGAAGTTACCTTCACAATGTCTGGATTAGTGACAGGCATATAATTTAAAGTTCTAGATAAAGGTTCCAAGTCAAACAACCAATTAGGACCACTTTCAGGATCACTAGGTTTATTTTCTAAAAACCTAACATGTACTCTTTCAAGTATACGTTTTTCTTCTTTAAGATAAACCCTATATCCCTTGCTCTGCACTGAATACCCCATGAAGTAGCCTTCATCACCTTTTGCACTAAATTTACCTAAGGCATCACTAGTGTCTAAAACTACTACATGACAACCAAAAGGTATGAGAAAACCAATATTAGGTTTTCTTCCCTAAAGTAACTCATAAGGTGTTTTGTTCTGAATTTTGTTAACCAATGCTCTATTTTGAACATAACAAGCTGTATTAACAGCCTCAGCCCAAAAGGCTATAGGAAAATGAGCATCAGCCAACATTGTTCTAGCTGCTTCAATTAGGGTTCTATTTTTCCTCTCAGCAAACCCATTTTGCTGTGGGGTTCTTGCAATACTAAATTGCCTAGTAATTCCTTTCCTGGCACAGAAATCATCTAGCTTCTTATTCCTAAATTCACCACCATTATCACTCCTAAGCATTTTAACTTCATTGCCAGACTTTTTCTCAATCTGAGTGATGAAATCAATTAGAATATCAGTTGTGTCACTCTTCATAGCTAGAAATAATGTCCAAGTAAACCTAGAAAAATCATCTGTTATCACAAAGCAGTATGACTTGCTATTCAAACTTTCTATATTGGTTGGACCAAAGAGGTCCATATGAAGCAAATGAAGAGGTCTAGTACTAGAGTGCACCTGTTTGGACTTAAATGAGACCTTGTGCTGCTTGCCTTTAAGACATGCAACACAAGAGTGGTCATTGTGGAAGGCCTTCTCAGGCAAACCATCAACCAAGCCAAGTCTCACAAGCCTATTTATATTCTTAAAATTTATGTGCCCTAGTCTCCTGTGCCATAAATTACTCTCATCTACTGAAGCTTTAGCATAAAAACAAGACATATTGTTATTCATTCTAATCCCATTCAGATTCACATTGTATATGTCTTTATGCCTAGGTGTTCTATACTCAATATATTTCTCATCAGGGATTTTATAATCCTTGCTTAACACCAAACACTCAGTATCAGTAAACAGAACCTTATTTTTGTTATCACAAACTTGTGATACACTAAAAAGATTATAATCAAGTTCCTTTACCAAAAATACGTTTTCAAAACGCAAATTATTGGTGGGAAGGGTTCCTTTGCCTGTGATAGTACCATATCCGCGTCCAAAGTAAACCTTATCACCATCCTTTATGGGAGTGAAGTTCGTTAGATAGTCTTCCTTCCCTGTCATGTGCCTTGAGCATCCACTGTCCCAATATCCATAATCATTGACCTGTTTTTGAATGCCCTGCACATAAAGAAAACAAATTAGTTTTCTTTGGGAACCCAAGCCTTAGAAGACTTGGATTCATCTGGTTGTTCAATAAGAACATACTTAGTTCTCATAACAACCTCATTTTCATCCTTCTTAGGATGAAATACCCAGTTAACCCCAATAGGTTTTGTAATGACCTTTGAAATGTAATTAAATCTGTTGCAGGTCATTGAAATCCCATTATCATTAGGGTTTTGATCTTTCTTGGGTATCCATGTTAAGCTTGAGGAAGCTTTAGACCCCTTACCCTGTGGTTGCAAATATTTAGGTCTGGTCACGTTTCTGTCAGCGTTGGAATTGGTCTTGTCAACGCTGAAATTACCCTTGTCAGCGTTGAACCTAGGGTTTGCTACAGAAACCCATTGCCTATTAGACCAAGTATTTGTCTTTTGAAATGGTCTTTGTCCATGAGTGTTAGACCCTCTAGTAAAGAATGGGGCAGGTCTAATCACTTGTGGACTTTGCTGCACACAAGGTTTGGGTCTGACAACGTTTGACTTCCTAACAACGTTGACTTTGTTCCTGTCAGCGCTGAAATTGTTCCTGTTAGCGCTGGCTTTGGGAGCGTTGACACACTTATATGCCAAGTGTGAAAAGCTACCACAAGTTTAACAGGCTTTTCTAGACACAACCCTAGGTCTAGAAGAGAAGAAGCCTGTTCCATCATTGCTAACCTGGCTCTTAGATGACCTAGTATTCCTATACATCTCTGCATACTTAATGCTAGGTTTTCTAACAGTGTTTGAGCCTAGGTCAACGGTTTTACCAGTGATTGGGTTTGTAACCTTAATGGGAGTTGACTCATTATGACTTTCACATAGCAAGCCACCCTTCACAAATAATGTAGGGTTAGCTTTCTTCCATTCATTCAGGTCAGTCAACTTTTGTTGATACTCTTCAACTAGAGTGACAACTCTTGGTGGAGGAATGAATTCCTCCTCTTGGAGTTCTGGCAAACCAGTCCAAGATAGGTCCTTTTGTTGGACACCATAGAAGTCACCAGCTGGTGGTGGAACCACAGAGTAGTCTTTCATCCCAATCCCAGTCATGTCCTTAGGATCCCTTTGTTTACCCACACAGTCTCCTAGGGTTTGAGTGACTCTATCAAATCTTTGAATTTTAAGGCCAACATTGTCTTTATTCTTAATGGCCTCATCTAATTTAGCCTGTAACTCACCATTAACCCTTTCCATGATGTTTCTAATATCCATACTAGCATTTAACTCATGTTTTAAGATATTTATTTTATCTTTTAAGTCAAATTCCATTTTCTTGTATTTAGAAACTGTTTTCTCAGTTTGAGTGAGAGCTAGTTGGTAATTAGACAGTTTGCACTTTTCAGTACTCACATCACTTAATAATCTTAACACCTCTTTGTTAAGCTTCTCAGTGTTTAACCTACAACCTTTACTGCAAAAAGCATCATTGTATACCTCATTATCAGATGAAGAGGAGGAGTGTGCCATAAGAGCATATTCAACATGTTCTTCTTCTTCAATTTCAGCAACCAAAGCTTTATCCTCTTCCACATCCTTAGCCAGATAGCTCCAATCCCATCCCATACCATTAATTCCTTGAACTGCAACCATGGCTTTAGGATCCTGAGCTTTGACAATTCGACTTGAGGGTTTACCAGCATCAGATCTTCTAGGAGATTTGCATTCCCTCATGAAGTGCCCCATACGATGACAGTTGTAGCATTCAACTTTGGATTTATCAAATCCAGCTGTGTCTTTTGCATTGAAGGTCATTTTCTTCTTAAACCTTCTGTTCCACCTGTTTGCTCTTATACTAGCAAGAGCCATGTTCCACTTAATGTCCATCTCTTCCAAATGCTCATCACTTATCTGCTCAAGGTCCTCATATGTAATCACTGAACCATTAGGCAAAGAAGCAATATAAGCACATACAGTATCCAAATCCAAACCAGCAGGTTTAATTCTTGGGGAGTCACTTTTGAATGTGTCAGCGTCTGAGAAGGAGACGTTGACAGGACTTGTTCCAGCGCTGATACATGATGATCCAGTAACTGGATGCATGTAAGAGTCCTTCTGATTGAATTGACCTTCACTATGAGAGAAGAAGGCCATGTTACTGTTGGTAGACTTGCTTCCATGCTCTAAAAGAGTTTCATCTTCCAACAGCCTTAGTTTGTTGTAGATGTCATCAAACGTGGAACTTTTGTAAGTATTATTGGCAAGAATAGATCTTGCCTCAATCTTCCACGCCTCACCAAGACTTTTAAGAAAGGTAGCATTAATGTCAACATCACCAAGTTGTGTCCCCATGAAGGACAATTTGCTTGTAATGTCAAGCAATCTGCTTCTCACACTACTCAGCTTCTCATTGGATTGAGCTTTGAAAACAACATAATCATGCATGAGCTGTTTCTTCTTTTCTTCCCTGGTATCTTCATTGCCACCATATGCAACTTCAAGAGCTGCCCAAAGGTCTTTAGCAGAATCATAACCTCTGTATTTATGCTGGTTCTCTTGTCCCAAAGAGACTTTCAGAATATTTAGGGTTTTCATGTCAACCCTTTTCTTTGCTATGTCATCAGCAGACACAGCTCTACCATCTTCAGGTTTTTCTTTCTTATCTTCTTCAGAACATCCAGCAACAGCTGATCTTTGAGTAATAGCATCAGCAATCTTTTAGGCTTTATCAAATGTGTTTCCATATTCAATGATCTCCCAGAGTGTGTAGTCATAGATCCCTAGATATTGTTCAAAGTTGAATTTCCACAATTCAAAGTTGGTTGCATCAAGCATGGGAATCTTGATGTTTGATAAAAGTGAGGAGGAGAAGGTTATTGTTTCTGACATGATGTTGTTAGGGTTTTTTAGAAAATTAGGGTTTTGGTGATTTTTAGGGTTCTTGTGTTCTTTAAGATCAAAAGTTCCTCAACAAGCTCTGATACCACTTGTTGATCCCAAACATAGATCGATTTAGCTTTATGTATACGAGATTAGATCAAGTAATACACTTAGAGAAACCTTTGTATATGTTTATGAGAATCTAAGTGTTATGCGGAATTAACACTTAAACAAGAACACACAATGATATAAACAAACTTTCACTTTGATTAATGATATCAAACTTGCTTACAATGAAAGTAGTTTACGAATGAAAACTTATATGAAACATTAACCTAAAGGTCTTCTTTTATAGACATAAGAAGCCTTGTACAATAATCTACGTATCAGCTATTCTAGGTAAAGATAAATATAGAAAATACATTGTTGTTCCTATCTTTACTAGAAGTAATCTAGAATACAATAAACGCGTAGAGTATATCTTCCCATCAGTGCTTGTCTTCAATGCATCAACGCTTGACTTTATCTTGTCAACGCTTGAGCTGTCAGCGTTTGTTTTACTCCTGTCAACGCTTGATTTACTCTTGTCAGCGCTCAAGTGATCTGGCCATAATTTATTCCCAACAATCCTCCCCTAAACTTGATATCCACTTTTATGATCAAGTTTCTGAATAAACATTAAGGACTAGGAGGAATCTTACAAACCTTCTCATATTGGTAATAAATAAATCTGATCAAGTCTTTTGCCACGTCACTTGAATAATCAATTTCCAGCTGAGTGTTGTTCATCTTTTCCAAGATATCATTGGATATGAAATACTGACCATCCACAAGTAGATACTCAGCAAACTTTGTAGAACTCAAATGGTAAACACCAGCAGCTGAATATAATCTCCATTGAAGACCACTGAGGTCATCTTCAAGATCCTTCCAAATAGCAGGATCCTCATCTTTTGGTCCACACATTCTCTTGAATGTGGACCACAGTTTTATTCCATTAGTTGAAGTTGGTGCTTCAGCCTCATACTTGGTCTCTAGCAACCTCCATAGGTCTACCAAGTCTTCTCTATCACAACTTGCAAACAAAGATATAAGAGTGGTAAAAGTGTGTACCTCTTTGCCATACCTGCCAATTTTCCAAAACCCACATTCATCTTCTTCATAGCTCACAATTGGGTTTCTGGAATCTAGTGGTAACACTTGCACCATATTTGAAGCTTCTAATGGTGAGAGCTTGAGGCTCTTTCTTATGACAGCTTCACTTGGATATAGTGGATCCATATCTTTGGCAAACTCAAGAGAAACTCCCTTTTTCACTGGTTTGGGAACAAACATTGCTTTCTTGAGCTCCATTTCTTCTGCAAGTTCTTCTTTCCTTTCATCAGAAAGAAGTCTTAGAGTGTTTGCCTCCTGCACTCTAACCCAGATGGGATAAGCTTTGCATTCCAACTCATGAAATGTCAATGCCCTCAATTTCTGATATGTCCATCCTACTCCATGACATCTGAGCAACATGCAATATAGCTCCCTTCTATCCCTTTTCAACTCTAAGAGAATATTGCTTGCCTTGTGTTTCAAAATAACCTGGCAGTCTTTTTGTACTCTGAGAAGAATCTCCAAACCCCATATCTAATCTGAAATGGTCAAGTGTGGATTCTCCATACATCTTTCTTCCCAAGCATGATACATTTGAACCACCTCTGGTATATCAATGTCAACCTGCAATTTCAACTCTCTCAATTTCTCCTTGGCCAACTCATCTCCATACTCAAGTCTCTCTGGCTGTTCTATGATCATAACACTTGAGTCTGAGCTAGCTTCATCACTTCCTTCTTTCTCTTCTGAAGTGAAAACAAATGGTGACTCTTTCACCTCCTTTCTATCTTGTTCCATGATTTGTGCAGCCAACCTTCTATCAAACTCAACTTGAGCTGCATTCTTTGGAACAACATCTTCCACCATAATGCCCTTACCCTTATCTAATGGATCAATTGTTGGTAAGGTAGATGGTGATACCTGTGAAGAAACCTCCTTGATGATGCATGATGACTGGGATACATCACCCTCATGTGCAGGTTTGTCAACGCCCAATTTTGCTGTGTCAGCGTCCAAAATATTTCTGTCAGCGTCCAAATTCTCCTTGTCAACGCCCAAATTTCCTGCCTCAGCGCCTTTTGCAATCTCCTCCAACATGGTTGTAAATGATAAATTTAAGTTTGTAGGAGAGACTAAGGACGTATCAAAACCTGCCTGTTTCTTCAGACTTGTAAGGGCCTCAGCAACATCCAAAGATTGACCATCATGGCTGCCCTTATCACTCACATTTATTGGATCTTCCTCCCCTTTGGAAGATTCCTCCATCCCTCGCCTTGCACGAGCAGTCTCCAAAACAACAATCCTCTCCCTTAATTGCTTGAGTTCAAGGCCTTGTGAGCTGACAACTTGTACCAAGTCTGCATTTTGCTTTTGCAAGCTCATGTAGACTGCCGTCAATTCAATTAGGGTCATTGGTTCCAATCTGCCCTCTTCTAAAAAGGGGATTTGACCTCCCAAGTCAGATTCATTGGGCATGTATGAGGACTTAATGATGGTGGGACTGCCTTGGCCAGCTTCTAAGCCAGAACCAATAGTCCCAGCCTCATCCATATCACCAGCCACACTTGTGGTGGTGGTTCTCTCTGCTACATGGCTAGGACCACCAGAGGAGAACACTCCAGTAGTCCTTTGGCGTTTCATCAACCTATATTCAGGGGGTGTAGAAGATGATGTGGATTGGGTGGATGTGGGTTGGTTAAGGGGTGTTTGGGTTTGTGAAGGTTGTGTGTCAACGTTGGAAATAGGCACATCAACGCCAACATTTAACGTGTCAGCGTTGAAGGGTTCTTGGTCAATTTGCATATGTTCAGGTGAAGGTAATGGTTCAGGTATTGGGTCAATTTGGGGTTGGGGGTCTGGTTGGGGTTGAGCTGCTGCAATGACAGCAAGCATAGCTTGGGTTAAGGGTAGGTCACGATGGGGGGGGGGGGGGGGGGGGTGAGTTCATCTTCATAAAAATAGCTTTCTTTTGCACAGGGATCTCATAAAAATCATTATGATCCCTTGTGCAGTATCCTTGAACATCAAAAACCATTTGTAAAAATCGGGGATAAGCTAAAGTCATTTTGTTCCCCTTATTTTTACACATGCCCTCAAAAATCATTTTAGAATAATTAAATTTTTGCCCAGTTGCAATGCACACAATAGCACTTGCAAAAGATCTATTGATCTCATTGTGTGCAGTGCATTTGGGACTCAAACATTGTAGGAGGACATGTATGAGGTACTTCCAGGCTGGGGGAAACTCCTGTTTATGATATTTGTTTAAAGTTCCTTCATCAGGAAAAGGATAACCCAAAGCCCTTAGTCCTTGTTCTATTTCTCTAATGGGAAGGGTGGCTATACCATCAGCATCATCAAGATGCAAGGCTTGGCGTACCAAAGCCTCAGTAACCACCCAAGGTCTCCCATGAACAATAGAAGTCAATGTAGTCACTCTATTAACTGTTGAGGAACTTACAGTGTTCCAAAACTGTTTAATATGTGTGACAAGAATGAGTGGTGCATGAGAAAGAGCATACCTAATAGGAGATGCGTTCAAATACGCCACCATTTGTGTGTATTGGGGAAACAGAGCATCATCAGCTTCAAGATACTCGATCATGTTGTGTTGGCTTATGAACCCCAATTCCAATTCTGATGGTTTAAACTTTGGTGCCATTATTGAAAGCTGTTAAAATTGATTGATGAAGATGAAGTTGATAAGAGAAAATTGTGTTAGACAAGAATTATAGATACCCTGTTTAAAAATAGGAGCCAAATTTATAGGAGAATAAAATGCATGTGATTGGCCCAAAAATAGGCAAGTATTTTCAAAACACAATCATGAAAATATTGAAAAAGAATAATTTTATCTCATGCATTAAATGAAGTCTATCAACTCCCAAGATTACGGCCTAAAAATATGTCAAAAAGTAACAACTGGGTAGGACCCATTGAGTGTCAACGGTCAAAAATAACCTATCAACGCCCAACGGCTATAATATTGGCAACGTTTGCCTATAGCCATGTCAGCGTCTAAATTGATCACAACAACGCTTGGAAAAATACTTGTCAGCGTCCAAAAATAAAAATGTTTAAAAATGAAAAATGACCTTAACAAAGTAATTTATCCTAGAGAAGATAACCAAAAAGCTGATAATTATTATAGGGCGGCAAGCATTGTCCAGTTATGTACACTTGCTTAAGCAAGATAGACATAACAGTCCTCTAGTGTCCCTTGCTAACCAAAACTCTTAACAACCAAGTTACCTTATAAAATTCCTTGTTACTCCCAGGTAAATTCTATAACAAAATTATTCTCAAGTCTCCCAACAGACCAACTAATTCTAGGCCAAAAATGTCTTGGCAGCATGCATAGTATATCAACTTTGCATGCTATAGCCTCATGATTTAGTGAAACTAACTCATACTTACCTGTGGACACAATCTAGAATTATGATAAGAGTATCAAATGGATACCCAAACATCTTAAAGTTTCCTAAAACCTCCCCTTAAACTATGATACATAAGTTGCTAAAAACATGCATGAACATAAAAATTTATGTCAAGATAGGAATTAAAAATTCCAACCATCATCCATAAATAAAAACTTGTCCAAATGCTTCTCCATTGATCCATAAGCAACTCTGTATCCAATGGTATACTGCTAACACCATCTACACATTTAGATTGAAAACCACAAAACTAACATTGTTGCTGACAGCGCCCCGATAACACATGACAGCGTTGAGGGAAGCTTTGTTAGCGTTAGACAATTATATTGCTGACAACGTTACAAAAACACTTATCAGCGTTCAAGCAACCTTTGTCAGTGTTAGAAAAATATAGTGGAAAATCTAAATCATCAATAAGACTAATAACAATGCATCATCCTGTACATACTTTTACAAAAAGACTCCAAAACACATATTATGTGAGATTGATCATTCCAATACTTGTTACCAAGTATTGAAACCTCCCAACATCAAAAGGTTTAGTTAGTAAATCTGACACATTTTCCTCAGTGTCAACCCTATCTGGTTGTATTAAACCTTTTTCAAAACAATCTCTTATAAAATGGTGTCTAATTTCTATGTGTTTAGTTTTAGAATGATGTACAGGATTCTTAATGATGCACAAAGTGCTGTTATTGTCAACAAATATCTTGGTATGCATGAAATTATACCCATAGTCCAACAGTTGGTTCTGAATCCACAAAACTTGTCCACAACAAGCAGCTGCAGCTACATACTCAGCTTTAGTTGTAGAATTAGCCACCACTGTTTGTTTCTTGCATTGCCAAGATATCAACCTGCTCCCAAGAAACTGACATCCACCAGTTGTGGATTTTCTATCAAACTTATCACCTCCATACTCACTATCTGAATATGCAATCAGCTCCAACGGTGAATCCTTTGGGTACCACAAACCAAGACTAGGATAGCATCTTAGGTACCTAAAGATCCTCTTCACAGCATAAAGGTGACATTCTTTGGGAGTCACTTGATGGTGTGCAAAAGCACACACAGCAAACATGATGTCAGGTCTGGAGGCTGTAAGATACATCAAGGATCCAATCATGGATCTATAGTGCCTGACATCAACATCTTTCCCATCTCCAATCTTTCCCCAAGGGTGTTCTCTATCCATAGGAGTAGTAGCCCTCTTTTCATGTGGAGAAAAGCCAAACTTCTTCAAGATCTCAACCACATATTTATCCTGGGAGATGAAGATACCCTCTTCTTTCTGCTGAACTTGTAAACCAAGAAAGAAGTTCATCTCCCCCATAGCACTCATCTTGAATTTGTCTGTCATAAGCTTGGAGAAATCCTCACTCATCTTTGGATCAGTAGACCCAAAAATGATGTCATCAACATAGACCTGGACAAGTAATACATCCTTGCCTTTCTTCTTTGTAAATAGTGTCTGATCTATGGTGCCCCTTTTGAATCCATTTTCCACCAAATAGGTAGACAAAGTACCATACCATGCTCTAGGGGCTTGATGAAGTCCACACATAGCCTTTTTGACTCTATACACCTTGTTTGGATTCTCTGGATCCTCAAAACCAGGAGGCTGCATCACATATACCTCCTCAACAATAGTTCCATAGAGGAAGGCACTCTTGACATCCATTTGATAGACAGTGAAGCCCATGCAGGATGCATAGGCTAAAAAGATCCTTATAGCTTCAATCCTTGCAACTGGTGCAAAGACTTCCTCATAGTCAGCGCTAGATTTGCCTTTGTCAGCGCTAGATTTGCCTTTGTCAGCGCCTGAAGGACCATGCATGTTTGTATCTGGTGGTACTTGAAGACCACCATTATCTTTACCAGCAGCAGCAGCAGCAGCAAAAGCATCTGTCCAAATGGGAATTGTAACATATTCTTGTATAGGAGATGTCTTTTCTGCTTGTGATCTAACCTTTTCATGAACCTGTGTACCTGAAACATCAACAACTTGTTCCTCCATAACATTTGAAGTTACCTTCACAATGTCTGGATTAGTGACAGGCATATAATTTAAAGTTCTAGATAAAGGTTCCAAGTCAAACAACCAATTAGGACCACTTTCAGGATCACTAGGTTTATTTTCTAAAAACCTAACATGTACTCTTTCAAGTATACGTTTTTCTTCTTTAAGATAAACCCTATATCCCTTGCTCTGCACTGAATACCCCATGAAGTAGCCTTCATTACCTTTTGCACTAAATTTACCTAAGGCATCACTAGTGTCTAAAACTACTACATGACAACCAAAAGGTATGAGAAAACCAATATTAGGTTTTCTTCCCCAAAGTAACTCATAAGGTGTTTTGTTCTGAATTTTGTTAACCAATGCTCTATTTTGAACATAACAAGCTGTATTAACAACCTCAGCCCAAAAGGCTATAGGAAAATGAGCATCAGCCAACATTGTTCTAGCTGCTTCAATTAGGGTTCTATTTTTCCTCTCAGCAAACCCATTTTGCTGTGGGGTTCTTGCAATACTAAATTGCCTAGTAATTCCTTTCCTGGCACAGAAATCATCTAGCTTCTTATTCCTAAATTCACCACCATTATCACTCCTAAGCATTTTAACTTCATTGCCAGACTTTTTCTCAATCTGGGTGATGAAATCAATTAGAATATCAGCTGTGTCACTCTTCATAGCTAGAAATAATGTCCAAGTAAACCTAGAAAAATCATCTGTTATCACAAAGCAGTATGACTTGCTATTCAAACTTTCTATATTGGTTGGACCAAAGAGGTCCATATGAAGCAAATGAAGAGGTCTAGTACTAGAGTGCACCTGTTTGGACTTAAATGAGACCTTGTGCTGCTTGCCTTTAAGACATGCAACACAAGAGTGGTCATTGTGGAAGGCCTTCTCAGGCAAACCATCAACCAAGCCAAGTCTCACAAGCCTATTTATATTCTTAAAATTTATGTGCCCTAGTCTCTTGTGCCATAAATTACTCTCATCTACTGAAGCTTTAGCATAAAAACAAGACATATTGTTATTCATTCTAATCCCATTCAGATTCACATTGTATATGTCTTTATGCCTAGGTGTTCTATACTCAATATATTTCTCATCAGGGATTTTATAATCCTTGCTTAACACCAAACACTCAGTATCAGTAAATAGAAGGGTTCAAATAGCAACCATCCATCGAGTATAACCACTAGGACCTTGATGGAAACCAAGCACACACAGTAATCCATGGCACGCACCAACAACCTCATAAACATAATATTGTTTAAGCAAAGGGGACACAATAGATGGAGCTAACTCTTGTTGTTGTACATTAAACGTTTCGTTATCATCGTCTACGAGACAAACGTACCTTAAAACTCTTCCTGTTGAAGAATCGACATGGTGCCTTAGAAAATAACTATGTGGCTGCGTGTGGTGGGCGCCGTAACCTTTGATAAACTCATAGCTGTCAATGAAAAATTTCCATGGTTTGGAAACTGATCTGAATTGAATCAATGACTTGGCACTAGAAACCTTTTTGACGATTTCCATCTGGACATCAAATGGAATGTTATCTGACATTGTTCTTTTTCTAGGGTTTATGTTAACTTTTAAAATAGGTCGAATTGGTGAAAATTGAAAAGTGGGTATTGGAGAGGAGGTGATTTTGGTGGTGGGTTTTGAAGGCCGTCGAGTGCCGTCGTGATATGCCGGAGATGTGGTGGTTGTACGGTGGTGGTGTAGATGGAGATGATGTTTATATAAATCAGGTTACCAAAATTAAACCTATTTCAATGCGCATTTAATATTTTTTCTATTTTAAAGAAATACATATGTGTCAACGTTAATTCATTTACCCAATTCTCATTTGTAACGTTAAATTTTTATATTAACTGACGTTTTTAATTAAATAAAAATGGATAAAATTTAATTTAATTTTTAATTTTTTTTATAAAATAAATTTCATACATTTAAATTTAAAAATAAAATTAATTTTAAAAAAAAGGAAAAAAAGTTCTTACAAAAGAAATTAAAATATATTTTTAAGTAAAAAAATTAAAACATTTTTATATTTTTAAGAGTAAAGTGCAATAAAATATTCCCATGGTTTGGAAACTCGCCTGAGCTTAGGGGTGTTTTTTTATTTGGTTTTTAGATTGGTTGGTTTATTTGGTTCAAGTTATTTGATTAAAAAAAATTCATAATCAAATGGGATGTTATCTAACATTTTTAAATGGAATTTTAAATGGGATGTTATCTAACATTTTTTCAGCTTTTTTTTCTAGGCTTTATGTTTCCCGCAATAAAACTAATTGTGGGTTGAAATGAAATGATATGAAATTTGGGGCTATCTTGAGTGAGGTGTTTGTTTAAGAGTATTCTTTTTATCATTCCTAATAAAATTGTTTGGTTTAGAGTTTTGTTTTCGAGAATGAGCATTGAACCCACAAAAGTAAGCTTTTTCTATACTTGGTGGATATGCAAAGTTCTTGTTTTGAGGTTTAGGGCCTGTTTGGTATTCAGGTTTTTGTAAGTTTAGGTTTAAATTAGAGATGACCACGGTAGTGGTCTCGTATCGATCTCGTACTGAATTAATGGTGCCTATTTTTTTGGCATAAACTAGTGGTACCGGTAACGTATCGAACGGCGTTCGGTTATCAGTACGGTATCGATACTGATACCGAGAAATCGGGTTTCTCTTTTTTTCAGGAACTTTCCGATTTGGTACCGGTCTCTTACCGAATTAGTGGTCCCGATTTTTTCACCTTATTTCATAGTCTCGGTACCGTACCGAACAAGATTCGGGTATCAAAAATCGGTACGGTTCCGATTCGGTTTCGAGATTTGAGTCAAAATGATCATCCAATGTTTAAAGTTACTTAAAAAATCTTGTTTGGTATTCATGGAACAAGTCACATTATGGGGTTGGTTTTCAGATTTGAATCATATCATAGTTAGTGAGTTTTTAGTTTTTATATATATTTTCTAATTAAAAAACAAAATCAACCATTTATATTTATCTCATTTATTATTATCCTTTTCTTTTAATATAAAAATATTTTTTTTAATAAATAACAAAAATCTAAGATCTAAAATCTCTATATCTTTTTCTCGAACCTACATCAAATCAAAATCTAAACTTAAACCTACCTATAAACCAAACAGACCCTTAGACTTATAGTATCACCTTACAGTTTGGTCGGTATTCAAAAGACTCGACCAAACCCTTCATAACTTAGCTTTTGACCAACCAAACAAACTCACCTTTTACAATCATTTATGTTAACCGAATAAATTGAAAATAAAAAAAGGGGAGATAAATTTGAGACCACTCATAAAGATTTCATATACATATTCCACCATTGGATCAATTAGCATATCGTTATTATCTGCCGCTAAACAATTATTACTCCTATGCACGAGTACACGTCTATTGTAAAAAATAGTTTGATGTATAAAGATTGAAGAGTTTGACTTTAAGATATTTCGACTGCTTGAAAATTTTGTTAATATGTGTGATAAATGGTAGATAATCGGTAAAACTTAAGAGAAAAATATAACCTTTTTGTAACTTATGTTTTTCTTTTTGTGAATCTCATGTGTTATGAGAAATGTTTTTCCTTTGCAAATTCAAATGAAATAATAGTATCTTCAAAAGGTATGTACACATACATGCACATAGAAGAGTAAAGTAAGTACATAGAGCAAAAAAATAAACACAATTTTTCTACCATTGGCATCATTTTGATCCATATATTTTCATGGAATATAATGCATGTTCTTGTCAATCAACGTTTAAACTATTTACTCTTCTGTTACGCAGAGGCTGATTTCATTCAGCTAAACTACATACGTGTTTCCCTTCCTTATACAGTTTTATAAGCTGGTCGTAACTTGTAAATAGCTGCTATGTAACTTCGCTTGAATATTGACCATTTTCAACACTTAATTTGATTATCTTGTTCTTTTATGATGTGTCCTAAGAGCATCTACAACACAATTCATGAGCATCTACAACACAATTCATGTTTAACATATTTAATGGTAAACTATAAGGTGGTGTATGTTTTATTAAGATATTTTATGTTTGAATTTGACTATCACATCTTACTGGTAAGAGGCGACCATTGAAAGATATTAGAGAGGCTGGGAATTTGATGATCTTCTCAATAACACCAACAATCCTTATATACACATAGGGTACATAGGAAGGGATAGGAATGTATCATGGCCAATCCCGTAATTACAGTTAAGATATAAATACATTATATACAGCTAATATATTTGCACTAATCATGGGTCAATCATGAGTCAGCTGATCACACCTAATCACAGCTAATACGATATGGGTCAATTTGAATTGAATGCCATTGTTGTTGAAAAGTGTGTGAAATTGGTGATTGTCAAACTAACCGCCATGGTCACGTTGGAATGATTTAATTTCAGTATTAAATTGTGTTTTCACATACATACGAAATTGAAAGAATTTATCGAACACTTCATTCTTTTTACGTAACGGATAAACCCAAAGAAAGTGAGAGAAATGGTCTAAGAAAAAACGTAGTATCTAAAACCGCTTGCACTCGGGATCGGAGAAGTCCATAGATCCGTATGTACGATATCAAACAAACTTTCGACACGAGAATCCGAAACATAAAAAGGTAATCTAACTTGCTTGCCTAGCTGACAAGCACGACATAAAGAAAAGGGCTTAGTTTTATTACAATCAATCATTTTATTAGAAGCTAAAAGACGTAACACTTCATGTCCCGGATGGTTGAGACGTTGATGCCACATGGATTGACTGGTAGACACGAAAGCAGTGTTGGACGAGGTGGGGGCAAGACGAGATATTGATCTCCGTTACTGTTACATCAGAGGAGTAGGTGTCGGGTCCATAGATCCTTCAAAGAAAAACCAAAAGGATCAAATTCAATAGAGCAATTGTTGTCACGTGTAGATTGGCGAACAAAAATTAGATTTTTAATTATTTGAGGTGTGACAAGGACATTATGTAAATGTAAGGGTCGATTAAGTGTGCAACATGCTATGACCCGAGGTGGTAACGGGAATGGAGTTACCATTACCAACAAGAATTGACGATATAAAACTATTATTAGAAATGGATGTGAGTTTACTTGCATCCGAAGCAAGATGTGATGTAGCCTTGGTGTCCATATACCAATTCGCATCACCAAAATCTTTAACCGTCATTGCATTGAATGCTTGCGGAAGAGTGGTTGCTCGATCCCCGTATGGTCCGTATACCACATGCGGACCCCAGTTGGGCCGAAAGCAGCTGGAGGCCCATTATTTGGTGTTGGGCCTAAAATACCGTCAGAATTAGTGGGATAAACAAACTAGGGTAGACCAGCCGAGACATTACCAGTAGTACGTTCTGTAGAACCACGATCAATGGCATATCCCATGCGACTGGGGTTAATTGTAGCCACACCCCTTACTCCATTAGGGTTACCTGTACCATTTGATTGACCTATGTGACCCTACTATGAAGCCGAAACACGACCGTTGTTTCCACCAGACCGAGCGCCATTAGATCGTGTGCCATTGGGAGACACGTGAACAAACTTGCAGTGGTTACCAAAGTTGCAATGTCCTCGCTGGAAGTTGCGACAAACCTGTTGAGTCGAGATGTTACGGGTGTTGGTATTTGCAGCGAGGAGGACCGAGGCTGATGACGAAGTATGTGAAGGCTTACGAGCAAGGCGGCTTTCTTCGAGGAGCAACATAGATTGTGTTTGAGCAAAGGTAGGGGTCTTCTCCCGATGACGAATAATTCTAGCAACTTGGTCAAAATGATCGCCTAGACCGTTAATAGTATATGCGACCAGATTCGCCTCATCAACAGGTGCATCAATGTTTGCCTTTCAAAACGCGGGCATGAAAACAGAAAATGTGATTTTATGACACCCATATTGACTATAGTACAAAAATTGTGAGGTTTGACTTTATTTATTTTATCAGCTTCTTAATGTTTATTGAGTAGTTACACTTGATGCGACAATAGTTATAGTCACATAATTGCTCACATATTTTGTGCGACAATATAAATTTCGAAATATTATTATTATTCTTCTTATTAAAAGCTCAAGTTGATTTTGTTGGTGTTTGTATGTCGCTAATAATACATAATTAAAACTTTTAGAAAAAACGTCGTGTGGATTAAATGTATTAGCACCGGGCAAAGAGTCACTGGCAACAGGAGGTCGGAGGAGTTCAACGTTTAGGAGTTGTTGGAGATGCTACTAGTGGGGAGGTCCCGACTGGTTTTGTGCATGACACTATTTAGCGTGATCATGTGGAGAACAGTGGTTACGTCAACTGAGTGTCATTTTAGGCTTTATCATGTAAGTTGTGTTCTTTCTTTATTAGTGGACCACACAAATATATAACACAAGCCTTGAATCGTGGCTCTGTTATTATGGTTTTTTTGGTTCTTGATTTCATGAGGCTCTGTTATTATGGTTTTTTTGGTTCTTGATTTCATGGGACCGATGATGGGTTCTGTTGTTGCAGGTTTTTAGTTGTATGGGCCAGAAGGAGGGTGCACTGATATAACCAGAACCCAACATTTTGCGTCGAGCGCTAGAGCAGCCACTACAATCATCATAAATCAAGTGTAGGTTGTGAAGACATAGACTTCAAGTATGTTTCTTTGTCTTTTTAAAAGATGTGGTTAACTACAGTGATGTAGGCGAGGTGAGAAGGCTATTCCTTTTAAACATATTTGTTAATTATTTTTAATTTAATACAAATTTAAGCATCAGTTAGTTCTTTACTGTTTCATAACCTAAGTATGTTGCTCTAAGGTAGTTACATGTACCCGGTTACATTTATAACCTGCAGGCTGCCAAATAGTGCAAGTACATTTTGAAAGAACAAGTTTCAGCATTTATCAATCATGGATTTTAAAGTAGCGTCTATATCGAATGTTAATTTACTGATATTATCTTACTCTATATATATAAGGATAAATTTATTCCACGTCATGCTCACACATCCACCTCATTAATCCAGCTAAGCACAATTAATGTGAGGTGGCAAGGACTAATGTGACATGGCACTCCAGAGATTCATAAGACTGCCACGTCATCACAATATGTGTGCCAAATCATCCCACTGCGTGTGCCACATCAACATGAACATGGAACATTTTTTAAAAAGTTGGCAGCAATGGATTCGAACCAGGGTCTGTCAGGCAGAAACACAACATGTTTACCACTATGCCAATTCTTATTTTTATGTTAGACCTTCTAAAACAAAGTCAATAAAGACCATTGACCATACCATCATTTAATTAAAAATCAACATAAAAAATAAACATTTTCGAATCCCTAAACTAGGCAAGTATTTATTTTGGCTTAACATGATTTGACTAATTACAAATGTATTAAATTTTTATAAGTACTTATGGCAAATTTTATATACTTTTAACCCTAAAATAAATTTACACATTTTTAAATGACTATTTGTTTTGGCGCCATTAAACATTCGGTTGATTTCAAAATTCAAAAATGTTTGAACAATCATATTCTCTTGAATGATTACCATATATAAACTAATTGTCAACTCATAATCAGCATATTCATAAATTACAACATTCATTTCTATAACTGTTTCTTCTAACATCATGATTTCTTATAATATCATGATTGTTTCCATTTTTAAAAACATTGTTGTGACAATATATATAGGATCAATCATTGGAACATCAAATCATCATCTCTGTTACGTAAAAGCATAACATAGCAGTTCAATCTCCAATGGTAAAATCAAAAATGCAGTACCAGGAGGAGCCAAAGTCTAAATTTAAGACTCCCAACACCAGGCAAATGAAAAGCAAGGCACCTACACAAAATAATAACACACCTGCTCAATCATCAAGTATAAATTTTACAACATCCTATTTTTATTGATTGTATCAGTCATTTTTTTAAAAATTACCCTCTGTTTGTTTTTCTTTTTCAGCAATGAAGGCTACTGAAACTGTTACTGCTATAAAAGATATCACTCCTATGTTGTCCAACATGACAATAAGAGGAAGGATCATATCTGTCTGGAAAGCACATAGACTGAATGACTCACACAATCCATATAGTTTGGAATTCGTTTTTGCAGGATGAGCATGTAATTTTATTTCATTCTTTGATTCAATTTAGAATTATGTTTTGTATATTTGTATTAATTCAGTTAAAAAATTTAATATTTACACAGGGTGTGCGCATTCAGTGTTATATAAAAAAAGAATAGATGTTTAGATTTGATCCCTTGCTGCAAGAAGGAGTCTGTTACAAGATTTTAAACTTTGGTGTCACAGAAAATGGTGGTAACACTCCATTGCTGCCACATGAGTGGAAACTTTCTTTTTACCGGAATACCAATATCACCCGTATTGAACAGATAAATGACAATCTATCTGGATTTAGGAGTGAACCATTCACCAAGATTGTTGATACAACTGAAGATTATGTAGAAAATAATTTTGTTGGTAAGCAGTTTACACATTTTGTTAAATCATTTTATACATCTTACCCAATCTTCATGTTATTTGTATGTTGTTTAAAAAATTTATTTTATTTCAGATGTTATTGGATCAATTGTTGGAATTGGTGAGTTGATCTCTGTGAATTCAATAGGTTCGAGCAAAATAAGGAGAACTGTTATCATTGAAGATGATGAGTATGTTTTATAACTCATGTGATTGTTTTGTTATATTCGTATATACAAGAATACTTTTACAACATATTGATATGTATCTTTAATTTACGCAGAGGAAAAAAGATTAATCTTACTTTCTGGGACCAATGGGCCAAAAAGTGGAACAAATATGTTGATAAGTTGGAGACAGTTGATCATATTGATGTTATGTTGCAACTTGGAAAAGTGAAATATTTCAATGGTAAGTATATGTGAACAACACTACTAACAAAATTTGACCCTTTTAACTTTTGTATAACATTTGGTTTATTTCTACAGAACTTCCTTCTGTGCATAACTATTTGTGGGGTACGCAGATGGTCATTAACAAAAAAATACCAGAGTTGACTGCTTTTCGTCAAAGGTATGTTATATAACAGTCTCAAAGGGTTTTTAAAACATTTATTTTATGTATTATAGTCTTCTTGAATTACAATATATATTGATGTCATTGGTTAGGTACGAATCCCGGGAAGATTATAATACCTATCAACAAAAAATTGAATTGGTTGCTCATGATACTAAGGTTATCACACCTGAAGAATTTATGCTTGGTGTTGTAAAACAAATGGTTGCAAATATTAGGGAGACTCATCCGGTAAGTTTTTTGGTAATTTCATAATATACAAGTCAAGATAGTCAGTTTGTAATATATTTTTGTTCCTATTTTTAATAAAGGATGGCGAGTGTGTCGTGTATGCTAAAGTTCACATCATTCAGTATGAAAAAGGTTGGTCTTATCATGGATGCAAAGTTTGTAGTAGGAAAGTGTTTTCTGTAGATTCCAAAGTTCCTGCTACTGGTCATAGTAACAAATAAAAAAAAACTTTGGTGGTGCATTGACCATTTGGGAAAGGAACAATTTGCATACCGGTATAATTCTATAAGGCATTATGTATATTTTTCATGCACATATTATTTATATTAATTATACTTATACTGATTTTCTTTTAAATAGCTTCAGGGTTATCATTCGTGTTCATGATGGCACGGGTAGTGCATAGATTTGTGTTTTTGATGGTAATATGCACAAGATGTCTGGGTTTACTGCTTGGAAATTGGTTGAAAAACATGGTACCAATCATGAAAATTATTTCCCTTTGAACTGAATGGCATTATTGGGAAGAAATTTCTTTAGGGTCCAATTTTCCGAATTCAGTTGCAATAACAAGACCCATGTTTACAGATGTGAGAAAGTCACTACAGACAAAGAGATTATAAATTTTTGGAGACTAGATTTGTAACACCCCCAAGTTGGTAAAATGCAGCGGAATAGTAATTGGGGTGTTACTTGGGTGGATCTATAGCACATAGCATATAGAGCAATGATCATAATATCATTATAAAACATATTACATGAATTAATCGTACACATTTAGTATCTTGTCTGAATTAAAACCACATTTATTATAAAACTGAAATAAATATCCCAGCCCGATGGTCAACATGATGCTTCCTAAAATGCTGGGATCCAATGCATGAACCTGCTTACTTTCCTGAGAAAACATAAAAGTAAAATGTGGGGGTCAACACGAGGTTGGTGAATTCACAGGTTTAATTAATTAAATAAGTATTAATATGCAAAGCATCACGAAGGTAGCAGGACATCGCAGCCTAAACGCTACAGTAGTTCCTACTGCCCTGTAATAGAAGCTAGACATGATTCTCAGTAAGCCCATTTGGGTCTATCCTGATTGAGGTTTCCCTTAATCCGACAATGACATAAACTTGCTGCTCGGACTAAGCAATACGTGACAGCTGATCACGACAGGCCGGGTGTTGTCAATACCCGAATAGATCTATCCATACATTTCGCGCTACACTATTAACTAATATAGTCCACGGGAATGGAGCAAACAGTAGGCAAATAAATTGTTGTTGTCTGTGCATGCTTGCATATAAATAGTTTTTGTATGTTTTCTCCCTCAGTTATAAAACAGTAAAGATGGGGCCATGAACTCACCTTAGTGATAATGAGGTAGTGAGGTTGATGTCACAGTATAGTCACGGACTGGAGAAATTACCTAAGTAATTTAAATGTCTCAGCGAATGCAACAATAAATATGCATGATGAATGGTACATATGAAAATGCATGATCACAATTTATGAATTGTTACGTTGGTTTAAGTGTTTGTTCTTATAGTGAAATAAAGGTATGTATATATATTTTTGTTCAAGTAAAATATATATATAAATGTATATAAATTTGCTTAAGGAAAGAGGGGTCGTAAATTAAATAAGTAATTATATCTTATTTAATTTATCATAAATAAATAAATTACGATTTATTAAGTTTTAAAGTTTCAAAGGAAAATGGTTAACGGGGTTTGTCAATTTCGTAGAGTTTGTAAATAACTAAAATGATTTATTTTACAAATGACAAGTTTTATTACTTCTTTTAATTAAATAAAACTATAATAAATCTTTGTAAATATAATTGTTTAGAAAATTAGCTTTAGGTTTTCATCCGTTAAGTTTCTTACACCGTTAGTCCTTGTTGGTTATTCCAATTTATGAAAACGCCCCCTAGGGCTTGGTAAACTTTCAAGAAATGACCAAATACCCCCTCCAATCCCACGACATATTTATAAGGTGGGATTAGGGCTCGTTATAAATTTCGAAAGTGGCATAAAAGGTCCTTGTAGTTTATTTATGGCCTACGGTTTGGTTTTTGGTTACCCTATAGTTTCAAAAATGACACAAACGCCCCTTGGACTATACCGTAGTCACGAAAATGTTTACCTAGTTTTACTAGTTTTCAGTTTCGGACCTAACTTTCACCATTTGACATTTTTGGCACGAAAAGTACCTATATAATTCTAGTGTTGGGCTATATGGCCCATTAGGGTCCGGTTGGGGTAAAAAGGTGTTAATGGGCTTAGTAAAAACTTAAGGTAATTAGTAAATGTTAATTACTTACTATTGGGCCTTAACTAGTGGGCTTATATTATGTTTTAATTTCAAAACTAGTTTAGTTCTAAGCTTATATATTTCGGCTTATTTTTATGGCTTATATAAGTTTATTTTTTTGACTAAAGCTTATATTTTCTTACTAGTTAATCCTAAGCTTATGTTTTGAGGCTCATGGGCTTATTCTAAGGCTTATAAGATCCGGCTTATATTTGCATGGCTTATATATTTAGACTTAAGTTCCTAAAAGCTTAAATAAGCCAACTAGGTCTCGGCTTATATTAATTTTATTGTTAAAGCTAGCTTATTTTTAGTACTAACTTTGGCTTATATAGGGTTTAAGGCTTAAATGACGTGGCTTATATAACAATATGGGCTTATATATGCTAAGTGGCTCGGCTTATTTTACAATACACACATTTTTAAGGTACTCATTTATAACTAGTTCATTTCTAGGGTTTTTAAGCAAGGTGTCCAACATGTTAGGACATGGTTAAGGATTCTAGGGCACGAAATGTTTATCCATTTTATAAGCCGTGGCTTATATGTCATATGGATGGCATTTCATGGAGGTTTTACGTATGCATGGCAACCTAGGTCCATTTCCTAAGTTTTTACATGCATGTCGTGAGATGGAAAGTAAAAGAGTGATGGAAATAGGTCTAGTGTAGTCTTACTTACTTGTTTGATCAAAATGGTGACAAAAGGGAGTAGTGTTGGCGTCGGCTTGCTTCTAGACGAGTCCTAGGAGTCTTGAATGCTAGACTTCAATGCTTGGAGTACTAGGATATGGTAGTAAATGAGATGGAGGATTTTTGGTTAACTCAAGGTGTTATGTGGGAGGGTTAATGATCCGAAATTTGTGGTATGAGGGTGAATGAGTGTAGCTAGTTCATAAATATCCAAGAGTAGAATGGGAAATGTGGTTTGGGGTAGGACACGGCAAGAAAGAGGGTTTTGTGTAGATTTAGTGAATTTTTAGGAGGTACCATGAAGTACATGTTTTAATGAGGGCTTGATGTACATATGTCCCTTGTGGTCATTCTAGCCGTCGCCCATAAGGCTTCCAAATGCATGCATAGTGTTTGCATTTAAGGTTAGATTGTACAAGGTGGGAATATGTGTGTGGTGGAGTGAGTATACACGGCTAGGGGTAAGAAGAAGGGATGTATGACATAGTTCTCTAATAGTGCAACTAGTACTAACCTTAATTGCCCAAAAATGTACAAGTCCCCATAGTTTTCTAATGAAACCGGCGGTTTCATAGTTTTTTCTAGTCAAGGAAAGTAAAATTCATGTAATGTATATACATAGATGTTATAATTAGTGTATAGTCTAGATACTTGGTAAGGAGGGTAAGAGTTTTGGTATAAAAGGTTATGGTTAAGTATATATATGAATATATACGGTTTAATAAAAGTCTAGGGTATGCTTGTGTTTAATTTTCGTGTCCAGATGAGTGTTAAGTGAGTTAAGGTTATAATAATATGTGAGTACGTTTGAGTTTAAGTAATTTTGGTTACGTTTAGGGCCTTTGGTGAAAGTATGGTCCTTAGGTGATTTTTATTATGACAAAAATATATAAAAGAAATATAAAATGATTTATTGTAGTGTTCATGTGTAAAAGTAATTGTCATCGTAGTTTAAAGTCAATTATAGTGTGAAAAATATATATAAACTATCCAACTTAAAAATATTTATATGTATAAATAGCCAGTCATTAATTGTGATCATGACGTTGGATTTTTAGAAAATCAATGGGATGTATGCAAGTGATCATATGTTCAGATGACTTAAAGTCCTTTACATTAGATCATTTTTTGTCCAGTATGCTATTGAAATATAGTCATACAAATGTGGTCATGCTTTTATGATTAAAATACTCATAGTGACAATAAAAATTGTGATATAGTTGTTTCCCTGTTCAGATGATTAGAATGATGTATGCTCATGTGATGCATATGATTGTTCAAAGGATTTCATGCAAAGGTGATAGAATAAATACATAGATATCATGAGGTGACGTACAAAATGTTGACATAGTCAAAACCTGAAATTTACAGGTTTTACAGCATAAACCCGTTATTTTAGCTTTGTCCTCAAAGCTTAAGATGACGTCACTGCTCAGGTGAAAAGGTGCGGGTACTTAGCTCTAAACGAGTCTTCGTGTTCCCAAGTAAATTCGGGACCTTTCTTAGAGTTCCATCGTATTTTAACTAACGGGATTTGGCTTCGTTTCAACTTCTTAACTTCTCTCTCTACGACTTCCACTGGTTCTTCTACAAATTGAAGTTTGTCGTCAAAATGGACTCCCTCCAATGGCATTGCTAATGGTTCATCTGCGTAGCACTTCTTCAAGTTTGAGACGTGGAATGTAGGGTGTACTCGGCTCAACTGCTGGGGCAACTCTAAGCGATAGGCGACCTCTCCAATTCTGGCAATTACTTTGAAAGGTCCTACGTAACGTGGATTTAGCTTCCCCCGTTTCCCAAACCGTACAACACCCTTCCAAGGTGATACCTTCAGCATGACACGATCACCTACAGCAAACTCCATAGGTTTATGTTTCCTATCGGCATAACTCTTTTGTCTATCCTGGGCAGCCTGAATTCGTTGCTTGATGATGGTGATCTTCTCAGTAGTCTCTTGGATCAGTTCGGGTCCTGTCAGTTGAAATTCTCCCACCTCTGTCCAGCATATTGGTGAACGACATTTGCGGCCATAGAGGGCCTCAAATGGTGTCGCCTTAATACTGGCATGGTAGCTGTTATTGTAGGAGAACTCCACTAATGGAATGTGTTCGACCCATCCTTTTCCAAAGTCGATCACACATGCTCTCAGCATGTTTTCTAGTGTTTGGATTGTTCGTTCACTCTGACCGTCTGTCTGTGGATGGTATGCGGTACTCATATCCAGGTTTGTCCCTAAAGCTCTTTGAAAAGCTTTCCAGAAGTTTGATGTAAATCTGCCATCTCTATCGCTGATGATTGAGACTGGTATCCCGTGTCTCGTCACAACTTCCTTTAAGTATGTTTTGGCTAATTTGCTCAGAGAATCATTTTCCTTGATAGGTAAGAAGTGAGCTGATTTTGTGAGGCGTTCAACGATTACCCAAATTGTATCGTAACCGTGGGACGATGTAGGAAGTTTGGTAATGAAATCCATGGTGATATTGTCCCATTTCCATTTTGGTATTTCGGGTTGAACTAACAAACCTGATGGTCGCTGATGTTCTGTTTTAACTCTAGCACAAGTCAAACATTTCTTCACGTAGGTGGCAATGTCTTCTTTCATGTTCGGCCACCACTATAATTTCTTCACGTCTTGATACATCTTTTCAGATCCGGGGTGTATGGAGTACTTGGACTTATGGGATTCGTGCATGATCACGTTCCTCAAGTCTCCGTAACATGGTAGCCAGCTTCTTCCGTGCAGACACAACGTTCCGTCCGTTCTAGCTTCTAACTTTTCCTTGCTTAGGTCCGTCCTAAGCATTCCTCCTATGTCTTCCTTTCCGATATTCTCGGGCTTCTGTGCCTGGAGTTGGGCCTCTAATATCTGTTTGGGTAGGTCTAAATTAATGGTCATGACTAAGGCTCGAACTCTCATGGGAGGATCGGTTCCCTTTCGGCTTAGTGCATCTGCGACTACATTTGCTTTTCCTGGGTGGTATTTGATGTCACCTTCGTAGTCGCTGAGTAATTCTATCCAACGGCGTTGCCTCATGTTTAATTCTTTCTGATCTAGGATATGTTGCAAGCTCTTGTGATCAGTATGAACTGTGCACTTGGTCCCGTACAGGTAGTGCCTCTAGATTTTTAAGGCGAAAACTACGGATCCAAGTTCTAGATCATGGGTGGAGTAATTCTGCTCGTGCTTCTTCAGTTGTCTTGAAGCATAAGCAATCACTTTCTGTCTCTGCATCAACACAACTCCCAAACCTTTGTGCGAGGCGTCACAGTAGACAACGAAGTATTCGTTACCTTCTGGTAGGGCTAAAATAGGTGCACTACACAATTTTTGTTTGATGGTCTGGAATGCAGCTTCTTCTTTTTCTTCCCACACAAACTTTATACCTTTCTGGGTGAGCTTGGTCATTGGTTTAGCAATCTTAGAGAAACCTTCGATAAATCGTCGGTAGTAACCGGCAAGACCTAAGAATTGACGAATTTCCTTCGGCGACATGGGAGATGCCCAATCTTTCACGGATTCGACTTTCGCGGGGTCAACTTGGATTCCCTTGTCGTCAATCACATGACCGAGAAAGTGTACTTTTGGGATCCAAAAATCACACTTTGAGAATTTTGCATACAGCTTTTCTTCCTTAAGCAGTTTTAGTACTTGAGCCAGATGTTCTCCGTGTTCTTGCTCATTCTTGGAATATATGAGGATGTCATCAATAAACACTATCACGAACTTATCCAGATAGGGTCTGCATACTCGATTCATGAGATCCATGAATATGGCTGGTGCATTGGTCAGTCCAAATGGCATGACTTGGAACTCATAATGACCGTATCGTGTTCTGAAAGCTGTCTTTGGTATATCCTCTTCTCTGACCTTCAATTGGTGATACCCGGATCGTAAGTCGATCTTGGAGTACACACTTGATCCTTGCAGTTGATCAAATAGGTCGTCGATTCGTGGTAACGGGTAGCGGTTTTTCACAGTTCACTTATTCAGTTCCCTGTAATCGATACACATTCGAAAAGAACCGTCTTTCTTTTTGACAAACAATACTGGGGCTCCCCAAGGTGAGGAACTGGGCCTGATAAAGCCTTTGTCTGACAGTTCTTTGAGTTGTTCCGCGAGTTCTTTCATCTCTGTAGGTGCTAAACGGTAGGGTGCTTTAGCTACAGGTGCAGCTCCTGGCACTAAGTCTATTTGAAATTCAACTTGACGAGTCGGAGGTAATCCTAGCAAGTCATCTGGAAAGACTTCAGGATAATCACGGACGATGGGTACATCCTTGATTTGTTTCTCCTTGGGTTCTTCTTCTTTGTCTGTCTTAGAAATATGTGCTAAAAAGATAGGACATCCTTTTAGTAGATATTTCTGGGCTTGGGTACACAAGATCACACTCAACCTAGTGTCTGTTTTATCCGAATTTCCGTCTCCTCGGATAATTAGATCTGCGTTTCCCCATGGTATACGGACTAGTTTCTTGTCACACACAATGGTTACATGATGTTTGGCTAACCAGTCCATACCAATGATGACAACGAAACTACTTAGTTCTATGGGTATTAATTGAATATCAAATGGGTGATTCTGAAGGTTTAAAGTACAGCCTCTTATGATGGTATTAGTTTCAATGATCTTTCCGTCTGCTAACTCGACTCTGTAACAGTTATCTAATGGGGTTGGTAAAATGCCTAGTAAGCTACTAAACTCGGTGGATACGAAACTCCTATCGGCTCCCGTATCGAATAAAATATTTGCATAGCGATTATTCAGAAGGAACGTACCAGTAACTACATTGGAGTCGGGGTTGGTCTTGTTTTCTCCTATGACATAAACTCTGGCGGATGCTCCGCTTTGGCTTTCATTCTTCCGTTTTGGGCAGTCAGGTTTGATGTGTCCAATCTCTCCACAACCAAAGCAACGGATCTCCTTACGAGCCATGTTTCCACTGCCAGTGAGCTGGCGGCTTCCTTGGTATCCACTTCCACGGGAATTCTGCCTGTTGCCGTTGTGGGGCTTATTGTTGGCACTGAAGTTGTTCCTATTGATCGGAACATATGCACTGCCCTGCTCTGGTCTTCGGCATTCAACAGTGAGGTAGTGATGGAAGTTACACTTTGAGCATTTTGGTTTGTTTCCCACGTATGGTGGTGATCCTGAGGAAACAGCACTGCAGACTTGACCTAAACCCTGCCTCTTGGGCTGTTGAGTCTGGGGATGATGACAGTAGTTATCATCGACTTTCCTCTTGTGCTCTGCTTGTCTAATCATATGATCACGACCACGTTTGTCCACTAATTCTGTGGCAAACTCAATGGCACTCTCGATGGTAGTAGGTCGAGATGCAAGCACACTGTCATGAACAGAGTCTGGAAGTCCACTAACGTACTTCTCTATCTTATTCGACACTTTTGGGTACATACGGGTACACATCAAAGTTAGTTCCTGGAACTTCTGGTTGTAACCCGTAATGTTGAAGTTGGTGCATTTGAGGTTCCATAATTCAATCTCCAGCTTTTTGATTTCACTACGTGGACAGTATTTCATGGTAAGCTTTTCCTTCAATGCAGTCCATGTCATCCCATAGGCTCCATCGTGTCCGAGGGTAGCAACTTGTGAGTTCCACCACGTGAGTGCATGTTCCAAAAGTGTACAAGTGGCGAATTTCACCTTGTTCTCTTCAGTACAGTCACTAATACGAAACACGGTCTCAGTCCTCTCAAACCATTGCATGAGCTCGACTACCCCTTCCTTGCCCTTGTAATAGCTGGGCTTGCACTTTAAGAAGTCAGGGTAAGTACATCCTCGAGCTTCGCGGCTTCGGTTATTAGAGTTTTCACTGTCTCCATGGGTTCCGCTGGGGCGGTTTTCCCTGGCAGCTAAGGCGTCAGTAATGCCTTGCTCAATCAGTACTCTGAGTTGTGCATCAGATATAGTCGTCGCAGGTGTTTCTGCGGGGTTTGGACGTGCGCGTCTTGGTGGCATTTTTCTATATTAATAAGAAAACTGAGATTTGTTAGCTGATAAAAGATGGTTATATTAAACTGCATGTGTAATGTTTATGCATAGAATTCACAACAAATTTGATAATCCGTTAAGAGTTCATAATAATATAAATGTAAACAAACAAGTGGACGGTAACATGCTATTTCTGGCAAACAACAGTATGGTACAAGTACAACCGATCTAAGACAGGGTCATAGCAACCTGTCTGAAATAGTGGTACATATGTTTGTAATACAACCAAAAGATATCCTACCTACTAAGGTTAGGTACTACGAATACAACTGAATGAAATACAAGTACAAAAGAGATAAATCATGCGAGCTGAGATGCAACTCAGTGCTTTTCATGATGTACAACTAAAAATCTACCCTACACTAGTATGGCTGCCTGCAGGTGCAGGTGGTCCAACTGGTGGTGCACGCTCGTCCTGCATACGGATCACGGCACTCCGGGTATCTCTGGTGTATCTCAAAGCCTCTAGTAGCTGCTGCTGACGTGCAGTGTCGGCACTCCGTAACTGCTCTGTCTCTGTAGTGATCCCTTGATGACGGAGATCTGTCAAATCCACGAAGGTCCTAAAGGTGTCCTCCTGTGTGTAGATGGCGGCTCGAGTCTCGTAGGAATGACTCTCCAGTGAAGCTAAGCGGTAGCGGAGGTAAGCTACCTCATCCAATAACCAGTGTATGGTCTCCCGGGTGGTGTATGACTCCCCGGCTATGGCCCAATAGAGAGAGTCAAGTCTCTCCTGGAGCATGGCGCGACCCTGCTGGTCCGCCTGTAGTAGAGAGTGGATAAGGGTGGTGTCCTGTGCCTGTCGGGTCGTGAGTGCATCGACCTGTGCCTGAAGGGCACTAAGTCTAGCCTGCCCGTCTCCTGATCCCTCTCCAACCTCATAGGTCGAGTCCGGGATAGCGTCATGTCTCCTCTTACAAGGTGGCAAGACACTGGTGGGGTAAGTGCTAGGTACAGAAGGTGGTGGTAAGGATGGTAGAGAAGGTACGACCTGGTCCACCTCTCTAGGAGGGGATGCATGTACTACAAGAAGTGGTGTAGTAGGAGATACAGTGGGTGGTGAAGGAGTTGGTGAATCTGTGAGTACGATGACCCCGTCCTGCTGGTCATCTCTGGACTCTGTATCAGATGCAGGTCCAGCTAGTACTGACGTCGGTGACAAAGGTGTGATGGTAGGAACCATAAGCTCCTCGAAAGTAGTAACAATAGTGGGCGTCGTCATGATATCTGAAAGTAACATTTTAAAGTTGAGCAAGTTTTCAACTTACACAATTTAAAAGGTTTTCATGATGCATATGCGATGTGGTTTTAAAGCTTTTAACCATGATGTCAAAAGTATAAATAGATACTTATGTGATTTATTTACCATGAGGGAATAAATCAATGTGAAGTTAGTTCACAAAATATGCATGCTCTACAATGCTATATGCCTAACTTATAGGTTCCCCAAAAATCAATTTTTCTTTAGACTGATTTTTATGTTCAGTTATAGTCCAGTTTAAAATTTTTATTATTTAAAAATTTTTAAGTTTTTGATTTGGTTCTCTATAACTATGCGCTCTGATACCATTAAAAATATATATACATACCTTTATTTCACTATAAGAACAAACACTTAAACCAACGTAACAATTCATAAATTGTGATCATGCATTTTCATATGTACCATTCATCATGCATATTTATTGTTGCATTCGCTAAGACATTTAAATTACTTAGGTAATTTCTCCAGTCCATGACTATACTGTGACATCATCCTCACTACCTCATTATCACTAAGGTGAGTTCATGGCCCCATCTTTACTGTTTTATAACCGGGGGAGAAAATATACAAAAACTATTTATATGCAAGCATGCACAGACAACAACAATTTATTTGCCTACTGTTTGCTCCATTCCCGTGGACTGTATTAGTTAATAGTGTAGCGCGAAATGTATGGATAGATCTATTCGGGTATTGACAACACCCGGCCTGTCGTGATCAGCTGTCACGTATTGCTTAGGCCGAGCAGCAGGTTTATGTCATTGTCGGATTAAGGGAAACCTCAATCAAGATAGACCCAAATGGGCTTACTGAGAATCATGTCTAGCTTCTATTACAGGACAGTAGGAACTACTGTAGCGTTGGGTTGTGATGTCCTGCTACCTTCGTGATGCTTTGCATATTGATACTTATTTAATTAATTAAACCTGTGAATTCACCAACCTCGTGTTGACCCCCACATTTTACTTTTATGTTTTCTCAGGAAAGTAAGCAGGTTCATGCATTGGATCCCAGCATTTTAGGAAGCATCATGTTGACCATCGGGCCGGGATATTTATTTCAGTTTTATAATAAATGTGGTTTTAATTCAGACAAGATACTAAATGTGTACGATTAATTCATGTAGTATGTTTTATAATGATATTATGATCATTGCTCTATACGTTATGTACTATCGATCCACCCAAGTAACACCCCAATTACTATTCCGCTGCATTTGACCAACTTGGGGGTGTTACAAGATTTTATGACGATAAGGTATAATACTTTAAAAACAGTTAAATGAATACATATCAATAATTTATTACTGCATATATTTGATATTTTTTTTTATTTTTACATTACAGGTTACCGACGACGAAATCACAACTCCATCGGCTCCAATAAAATCTTCCAAGTCTATTGCTCTTAGCCTTACAAGAAGGTTACAACTTGAATCACCATCAACTGGTGATGTTGGCTTGTTAAGTGGTGGTTCTGGAAAGAAACGCTCCCGTACTATAAGTACGATTGTTGTTGATCTTTCGGATTCTGAATATGACACGAAAGATGATGAGAATGAACAGACTGCTAATAAGCCTACAGTTATTGTGGATGAAGACGGAGGGAAGAATACTTTGGTCAAAGTTATTGAAGACATTTCCAAAGCTGATAGGGATGATGATTCAATTGTTCATCAGGAAATTATTGTTGTTAAACTTGAGAAACAAGTTGAGAAGGATGGCGAGCCAAAGTGAATCAGCCTAATCATCCCATGTGTTTACCTTTCAGCATGTTTTCAATTTTTTATTTGATTGACTTTTTGTCCCGGTTTGTTTGAATTGAGTCAGTTGCTCCGAATAATTTGGCACATGTGTTTAGCCAATGTGTTTAACATTTATGTTTTTAATCAATCAATGGATATTTTTTTGTGTTTTAACAATTTGTGTTTACATACTTATTTGTTTTAACAATTTGTGTTTAACATTTATGTTTTTAAATCAATTGATGGATATTCTGAAAGCACTTTCTTCTGAGCACAAGTTCAACTTAATAAGATATCAAGATACCAAATAACTAACTTATAGGATTACCTAGCTATTATATAGTAGTGATAACTTATATGATCAACATAAACAAAGTTTTAGGATTACGATAAACCAACTTATAGACATAATCTTTCTAATAGGACCATCATAAACTAACTTATAGGGTTACCTAACTATTATATAGTAGTGATAAATTATATGATCAACATAAACAAACTTATAGGATATGAATTATCTAACTTACATACATAATGTTTATAATAGGATCAACATAAAGTAACTTATATGATTACCTAACTATTATAGAGTAGTAAAACTTAAGTTGAATTCAATAATTGAGGTTTACTAGATATATACCTTGCAATCCTCATGTGCCACCTAATTGTTTAACAATCAAAATTCAATCCCGATATTCACCAAAAACACGGCCTTATAATGACCTGCATATCTGGAAAGAACAGACATATCAGAATACCAGTTTAAATGTTCACAATAACAAAGCAAAATGCATAATACTAACTTAATTAACGAAATAAATAAATACATAACAAGTAAAAAAGCAAATGCATAATAAAACATACATTATAGCATAAACTAGGTCAGAGTATTCAAAACAGAAACCACAAGTGTTACATAACATAATGTCCAGATATTACGACCCTATAATACATAACGGTAACTAAAGTGTTTGACACTTCTGACAAGCGACAAAATACATTCAAGAAGTTCCAACAATAGACATCTAATACATGTCTATTAAGGGTATAGTAACACCCCACTTGGATAAGTGGACCGTTACGTGTATTTATGATGTGTCATCAAAGCATAAGGTAAATTTCCTAAAACATTAACTGACCATAACAGAAATACCGGAATCAAACATCGGTAATCCAACAAGCTCAAAACATGAAAAGTAAAATACTGAAAGAAAGGACTGAAGAATGTCCGACAGGCAATATAAGAATGAAGTGCACAAAGTAAAGAAGTCTGGATTGCTTCCATCCAATGCACAAGCTCTTAGAATATTCAGAGTGTCCTGGTGTACCTGCCGTTAGAACATGAAAGAAATACGGCTGAGCATAACGCTCAGTGAACGGATATAATGCATGATAAGAATATACTGAACTTAAAATAATTAACAATTACTGAAGCTGAAAGACTGATATGCGGAGTGTGATGAAAACTGTAGGAAATATGATAAGTCTGATTTATAAATAATAAAGCTGAACTGTTATCTGTTAAATCTGAAAACATGAATTTACTGTATTTTAATTGAAAGAGCTTATATAGGTCATGTGATGTAACAACGGTGCATGAATAACTGGAGGGGTGACCTCGTCATGCTGTAGAGGGGTGACCTCTAAATGTTGTAGAGGGGTGACCTCTAAATACTGTGCTGGGTGGAGGGATCAGCTCCAATGTGAAGGATGTAGAGCACACACCATATTTACCTGATAACTGTAAACTAATAGCCTAGGATGCATCCATACGCCCCACTAATAATACTGATAAAATGGCCAAGCTTAGCTGAGTGGATATCACTCTCCCGCAAGTGAGTCATGACACTGGTGCCTCAAGTGTCATGATTACGGTACCTCCGTAACTAGTACTACTAACTGGTCATGCTTGTATATAAGGCTCAGGCAATATCTTAGTTATTAAAATAATTTCAGATTATTTATAACATGTACTGGGGAAAACATTTGGCTGCAGACGGGAAATCCTAATCATGCATAGAAGGGAAGTCCTTACTGAAAGGACGGGAAATCCGTACCTCGTGTCCAGTAACCGACCGAGATCAACTGACAGAAAGTCTACTCTAATTGCACGTGAGCTACATGAATAAAGGACGCGAATAAGTTAACTGATATTCGTTTATTTAATTTACTGATCTTATTGGCTTCTCATTTATTTATTTTATTCTTGAAAAACTGTGTATATATAAACTGATAAGTCTGGGTATCTAATATTTCCTTTTTAACGTATTAACGTTCTACTATTAATTACGGTACAAACGTATTCAGACGCTATATTATTACTATACTAGGTAACCTGCTAAAAATAGAAAGTTTCCTAAATTAGAAAGTTTCCAAAATCATTTATATTTTCCTTAATAAAATTATACCCTTTAAATATTATAAAACTATGTTAATTTAATTCATTTAAATATATTATTAAGACATTTGTAAAAATAAGTAATAAAAGGTATAATTTAAAATCTTCATTTTTATTATTTTAACTATATCTCGAGCCTACCGAGATACCTCTTTATCGGTCGCACTAAAACAATTCGACAAATATATTAAATCTGGCTATTTGACTTAGCAACAGAAAATCGGTCACTAAAAGAAGTGTGACTAAAAGCTGAGTTTTTAAAACTGTCAATAAACTGTTTTAACCAAATCTGCGACGGAATTTAGTGTCACAGAAACCGTCGCTAATCTCAAAATAAAGTCTCCATTTTCTGTTTAACTTACCCGCTGATTACCTATACGGGTTCCCACTTATTTTCTAAAGTTCTTACTGTTTGTTCCCACTGATAACGCAGTGGTTCCCACTGCTAATGCAGTGGTTCCCACTGCTTATTATGTTATCCCCGCTGTTTATAAACCCAAACGCACCCTTATTGTTTATAATCCCAAACGCCCCTGCTGAATCTTGGCTGTGTTTGATCAAACGAGAGCACCACCGAGACTCGAAGTATCGGCTGGTCAGTCTACAAAAAACCACCACGCACCCTTTTTGGGTTTGCGGTTGGTTTTAGATCGTCCACACCGAGACCCCTGTTGGTCTCGGTTCGCGAATCACAGCCAACCCGACACCCTTATTTCTGTTTGTGATTTCCTTTGATTATACATAATTAATTCGGTTTATGAAGAGAAAAGATGGTTATAACCTTACCTCGTGTTTTAAGATCGAAGAGTAATACACACAAATCGAATGACGAGATTTAAAAACTTTGGCTTCCTGGTGTTTTTTACTCCAAGAGACAAGAAAGACCCTTCTATTTTTTTTCTTTTCTCTGTGTTTTGTTCTGACATAATAAGGGAGGACTCCCGTATTTTTTTTTGCATTATGGGATTAAGCCCAACTTTTCTTTTCTTTTTGTTTACTAAAACAACCGGACATCAAGCCTTTTTACTTTTTTTTACAAATATAACCGGCCCATTTAAGTTTAATGTAACTTTTCATTTTTTTAAATCTTATTCGAACGCACTCATTAATTTTCGCGCTTTATTTCTGTCTGATAATTAATACTTGTATAGTTTATAAAAACAAAAACTGCGTATTTAATCTTCTGATTTAAAATACGAGTTTTACAATTCTTGCCCTCTAAAAAAAATAATTCGTCCTCGAATTAAGGATATGATTATGCTGGGGTTTTACAATTCTTCCCCTCTAAAAAAATAATAATTCGTCCTCGAATTAAATGTAATCTAAGCTGATCGAAGTAAAAGCTGAAAGTATACGTAAGCTGAAAGACGTATAAGCTGAAAGGTTATATATGTTGAACGAGCATGAAGGCTGAAAAGGCATATAAGCTTAAGGATCATTCGTCCTTGATTTAGAACATAATGCTGCTAAAAGGGTATAAACATGGCATGACTGAACTGAATATGCAGCGTGACATGACTGAAAGAACTTAACTGGATTTATTGAAGGAAAAGGATGAGAGGTCCGGATGGACTCCTCCGTTTCGAGTGGCCTCCCGCTCGAAACGATTCCTTCAAAGGTCTAAACATAATAATAAAAAATCTTGGTCCTGATGACCCTGTTCTGATGATGCTGAATAGTTTCTGGTTCCATACTTAAGATGGATTTCCTGAATCTTATAGAATGAATAAGCTATAGCATGTAGTATACATGAAACGGTATGTATATTATTCTGAAAAGATAACATTTATATATTTCTGGGCAAGCTGATGAAAACATATTGGGACGAACTACGTGAATAATTGTGAACGTGCTACATGAGAAATTGTGAACGTGGTTCGCGATTATATGAGGAACACTAAGCATGAAGTATATCTTGAATGTGATACGTGAAACATACTGTGAGCGTGATACTAGAACATATCATGGACGTATGCTGACTAAGGAAGGAATACCAAACGATATAGCATGATAGGTGAAACGTCTGCCTGGCTATGGAATAGTTGTGCTATGCTTGGGTCTGGTTTCTCAAGCTGACTGTAACCGTATTCGGTAATAAACTGTGAAACGCGTATCACGAGATGGAACACGAACCTGAACGTGGACAATGTTATGAACGATAACGTAAACTTAAATCATGAGATAGCACAAAACATGAACTGAAACAGCATCTTACTGTGAATGAGACGTAAACGTGAAAGTGAAAATAAACGTGAACGTAAGTGAACGTAAACATACACGTGATCGTGAACATGAATTCTGTCTGATATGATGGTCGATGGAATACCTTGAATTTGTATAATTTACTGCTAAATTTTCTACAGGTCAACTACTGCGTAATCCTTTCGAATGAAAGAAAACGCGCAGGTTGATTACATGGTTGACGATGCCTTAGATAGTATCATACTTTTCTGAGTGGGTGGTAACTGATAACAATTTTATGGAATTTCGTCTCATTTCTGCTTAGAAGTTTCTAAGGATTGTAGTAACTCACTAGCATGACGGCGTTCTTTCTTGAACATGTGGTATGTCAGGCATCGAGAACTGTCAGCAATTTCTGGTGGAAATCTGGTTGAATAGTTATGGAAGAATTTTTAGTGAGAACTGTCAGCAATTTCTGAGGTAGCAGTCAATTGAGTTCTAGAAAAATTTGTACTTCGTTCACAGGTGTCGGTCGGGACCATCAGGTGATGGCCTTCACCTTTGTAAGATTGTTTGAAATTTCTTTCTGCAAGAATAGGGTGGCTCAGAAACACCACTTGTTCATCTGGAACTCATATCTGAAAAGCTGCGTATAAAATTTTCTCCTATCGAAGGTTCTGTACAACTGTGAGAAGATGATTCTCGTGTTCTTCTCTAGAATTTAGCAGATCAGAATCCTATCAGTGAATATACTGACGATTTTGTCCGAGAATTCATGAAAAAAAATTAGTCATAAATTTCATACTATAGATGCAGCATTTAAGAGTTCAGACGTATAGGTCAAGATTTTAGCGAGACTATAACGTTTTTAAAGCAATCTGAAAAACATCATGTTCTTCTCTTACCACTACTGGAGGCATGGTCGCGAATTGTTCTGGAAATATTTAAGACATCGTAGCAGATCAGATAAACCTGCTATTTATGGAATAAACATTGATTAAGAATGGTGATCTTGTCAAAAATTTTAGTGGTCGATACATGATCTCATGTTACCGACCTTCTTTCTGATAGACAGAAAGGGTACACCTCCTGGTCGTGCGCTAGGGTGAATAAAGCCTCGTTCCGGTAACTTTTGTAGCAATTGCTGCAACTCTTTTAACCTAGTTGAAGCCCTGGAATAAAGAGTTCTGAAAATAGTTTCTGTCCTTAAGACAAGCTCGGTGTTAAACTTTGTCTCGTGGTTAGGAAGGAATTTCTGGAAGACCTTCTGGAATGACATCTAGAAACTTTAGGATAAACTTCTACTCATGAAATTAAAGAATTTCAGAAGTCGCATCATGAATGGTGATTAGAAGTCTTCGCAGCTCTAAGATAATAATTCACGTGCTTGTAAAGCTGCAACAATTTGTACTAATTTCTCTGGTAGAAATATAATGAACAAATCCAGAGTTAGTAAGACGAAACTCGTCTTCAACTGGAAGGAAAAGCCTTTATAAATATGGTAATACTGTGGAGTCTTTTCTGGTTGGGAGGTGGATAATACATGATTTAAGATAAAGCTGACATAGGAATATGTGAAGTAAATGTGATAACTTTCACTGATTATGTTCATTTGTAACCTCACCTAATGAACCTGTGTGTCTAACTTGAATAATACTCCAGTGGTGGTAACTGAATTGTATTTGTATGATTTATGGGTGGCATAACAGAACGGGTATACCCCCTTGGAGGGTACCCTGAATTTCTGAGGGCTTGGTTTAGAAAACATATGGAGTTATGAGTTCTGACTCGTACTTTGAGAAGATATTCGTATGACATGTACCATGACTGGTATCCTAACATGTGTCTTTCGAATGATAGTTGATACCTGTGTCTTGACCGTTGTCTGGACATGTATTTTAATGGGTGAGTATGAATAAGGTTAAGAATCTTGAGTACTGTTAGGGTTGGCGAACCGGTTAGACTATTGACCTCTGTATTTCTGGTCACGTCCGTTCCGGAGTTCCGATGGTTACTGACTGATTAATTAGAAGCACGGTGGTTGTCATTACCGTCTTGTTTGTCAGTTTCCTGACGGTCGTTATCATCACCGTGATTCATGTAACTATTTCTGCTGAGTGGCCGGCTGGGTTCCGGTTCCCACTCTTCTGAATGAACGGTCAGCTAAGTGAAGTGTGACATCTAGCTGAGAAGGTAAAAGTATGGAATGGAATGGTAGTGTCTGATGGTTGAAATTTATTCTTGTCAGAAATTTCAAATTTATAGTTTTCGTCCTTGTTCTGTAGAGTCTTCATAGTATGAACGCCATCAGCATCTTGAGAGATCTCCAAAGTATCAGCAGCATCATCATTTGTGAGGTCTTCAAAGTGTTAGCAACATCAGCATCTGGTAAAATCTTCAACTCACGAGCAGCATCAACACCTAGTAGAATATCGACAAGTGGAAACGCCTGAGATGATTGAGGATCGATTAGTAATATCCATGGAGTAGGGTACCTAGAGTACACCTGGACTACTATACATGAAGTACAAAATGAATACTGCACCTAGAGCATATCTAAGACACTGTACGTGGAGTACACATGAAATACAGTACATGGAATATAACTGAGACACTGTACATGGGGTACATATGGAATACTGTACCTGGAACTGGTGAAAAATTTATGGGATGATCGATACTGGTGTCGCTTATCTGACATGATCAAGGAAATAAATTGATTTAAACTGTAGCACACTGAACTGAAACAGTTAACATGATAGGCTGATAATTTCTGCGTAGACTTAATCCTGGTTGTATAGAGTTTCAAGAATATGATTAAACAGAATTTCAACAATGGCCAGCCTGAAGACATGACTGATGAAGATCAAACATGATTATTATGAAAACAGGATTTTATTGTAATCCCCTTATGTATCTTAGCATGAAAACATCATCACCTTGCTGAAGACATAATCCTCATGAGGAGACATGAACTTAATCGACATGAAAATGACATTCACGTGACAGTATAAACTTGACTGATACAAAGAACATTGAAGAATAATCAACTGGGGTTTAACGTCAACTAAGGTGGATAGTTATGGCTTAATCCACAGTATTCAAAGTAGGAAGCAAGTAACTAAGTATGGGCTATTCTGGTTCGATCCATATTTGTCAAAATTTCATTAGAACTGTCAAGTATAGAAATTTATAATCTAGGACTAAATATGGTTGGCTGTAGTCCAAACCATACTTGTCAAAGTTTATGAAATGTCCTGATATGATAAAGGTGAACAAATGTGGATCGGTTCACAAAACATCATTCGACTGAATAGCATAAAATTTGACCTGAGAAATGGTGAACGCATATCGGTTAGTTCACCTAATAACATTCGACTGGAAACATGAATCTGTCATGAGTAAGGATGAACGCCTACGGGTCGGTTCACCAATACAAAAATCTGAACGGGCAAGGGTGAACACCTATGGGTCGGTTCACCAAAACAAAATTCGTAGAAAAACACATGCGACTAAATATGGCCAGTCCTGTACCAACCTTTTTACTTAGTCAAAAACTTCAAGAAAACTGACTGGTAAATAAAGAAAACTGGCTGATAAATGCATGAGAAACATGAAAGATAACAATGCCAAAATCTGGGAAGTTCCCGGTGACTACCCACTAGTCACATGTCAAGTTTTAGAGCCTACAGGTCAAACCAGGCTCTGATACCATAATTGTAACACCCCACTTGGATAAGTGGACCGTTACGTGTATTTATGGCATGTCATCAAAGCATAAGGTAAATGTCCTAAAACATTAACTGACCATAACAGAAATACCGGAATCAAACATCGGTAATCCAACAAGCTCAAAACATGAAAAGAAAAATACTAAAAGAATGGACTGAACAATGTCCGACAGGCAATATAATAATGAAGTGCATAAAGTAAAGAAGTCTGGATTGCTTCCATCCAATGCACAAGCTCTCAGAATCTTCAAAGTATCTTGGTGTACATGCCGTTAGAACATGAAAGAACTATGGCTGAGCATAATGCTCAGTGAACGGATATAATGCATGATAAGAATATACTGAACTTAAAATAATAAACATACTGATGCTGAAAGACTAATATGCGGAGTGTGATGAAAACTGTAGAAAATCTGATAAGTCTGATTTATAAATAATAAAGCTGAACTGTTCTCTGTTAAATCTGAAAACATGCATTTACTGTATTTTAATTGACAGAGTTTATATAGGTCATGTACTGTAGCAACGGTGCATGAATAACTAGAGGGGTTACCTCGTCATGCTGTAGAGGGGTGACCTCTAAATACTGTGCTGGGTGGAGGGATCAGCTCCAATGTGAAGGATGTAGAGCACACACCACATTCACCTGATAACTGTATACTGATAACCTTGGATGTATCCATACGCCCCACTAATAATACTAATAAAATGGCCAAGTTGAGCTGAGTGGAACGCTGCGGAATATCACTCTCCCGCAGGTGAGTCATGACACTGGTGCCTCAAGTGTCATGGTTACGGTACCTCTGTAACTAGTACTACTAACTGGTCATGCTTGTATATAAGGCTCAGGCAATATCTTAGTTATTAAAATAATTTCAGATTATTTATAACATGTACTGGGGAAAACATTTGGCTGCAGACGGGAAATCCTAATCATGCATATAAGGGAAGTCCTTACTGAAAGGACGGGAAATCCGTACCTCGTATCCAGTAACCGACCGAGATCAACTGACAGAAAGTCTACTCTAATTTCACGCGAGCTACATGAATAAAGGACGCGAATAAGTTAACTGATATTCATTTATTTAATTTATTGATCTTATTGGCTTCTCATTTATTTATTTTATTCTTGGAAAACTGTGTATATATAACCTGATAAGTCTGGGTATTCTAATATTTCCTTTTTAACGTATTAATGTTCTACTATTAATTACGATACAAACGTATTCTGACGCTATATTAATACTATACTAGGTAACCTGCTAAAAATAGAAAGTTTCCTAAATTAGAAAGTTTCCAAAATCATTTATATTTTGCTTAATAAAATTATGCCCTTTAAATATTATAAAACTATTTTAATTTAATTCATTTAAATATGTTATTAAGACATTTGTAAAAATAAGTAATAAAAGGTATAATTAAAATCTTCATTTTTATTATTTTAACTATATCTCGAGCCTACCGAGATACCCCTTTCTCGGTCGCACTAAAACAATTCGACAAATATATTAAATCTGCCTATTTGACTTAGCAACAGAAAAACGGTCACTAAAAGAAGTGTGACTAAAAGCTGAGTTTTTAAAACTGTCAATAAACTGTTTTAACCAAATTTGCGACGAAATTTAGTTTCACAAAAACCGTCGCTAATCTCAAAATAAAGTCTCCATTTTCTGTTTAGCTTACCCGCTGATTACCTATACGGGTTCCCACTAATTTTCTAATGTTCTCACTGTTCGGTTCCCACTGATAACGCAGTGGTTCCCACTGCTAATGTAGTGGTTCCCACTGTTTATTATGTTGTCCCCACTGTTTATAAACCCAAACGTACCCTTATTGTTTATATCCCAAACGCCCATGCTGAATCTTGGCTGCGTCTGATCAAACGAGAGCACCACCGAGACTCGAAGTCTCGGCTGGTCAGTCTACAAAACACCACCACGCACCCTTTTTGGGTTTGCGGTTGGTTTCAGATCGTCCACACCGAGACCCCTGTTGGTATCGGTTCACGAATCACAGCCAACCCGACACCCTTATTTTTGTTTGTGATTTCCTTTGACTATACATAATCGGTTTATGAAGAGAAAAGATGGTTATAACTTTACCTCGTGTTTTAGGATCGAAGAGTAATACACATAAATCGAATGACGAGATTTAAAAACTTTGGCTTCCTGGTGTTTTTGTCCCAGCCGTCGGTTAGTCCAAGAGACAAGAAAAACCCTACTACTGTATTTTTTTTCTTTTCTTTGTGTTTTGTTTTGACATAATAAGGGAGGAAACCCGTATTTTTTTTTTGCATTATGGGCTTAAGCCCAACTTTTCTTTTCTTTCTTTTTTTTTCTAAAACAACCGGCCATCAAGCCTTTTTAATTTTCTTTTTTTACAAATGTAATCGGCCCATTTAAGTTTAGTGTAACTTTTCATTTTTTTAAAATCTTATTCGAACGCTCTCGTTAATTTTCGCGCTTGATTTCTGTCTGATAATTAATACTTATATAGTTTATAAAAGCAAAAACTGCGTATTTAATTTTCTGATTTAAAATACGGGTTTTACAGGTATCATCACTGGATCTTCATCGTCAATTGTCTCTTCATCATCCATAATGAAATCAACTATCTTGAACCGCACTGTTTTGTTATCTTCAACCCACATTCTTGAACAATGCTCCTCCAGTCAGCCTTTATGTTCATGTGGTTTCTTTGATCCGGTTCATCATTGTGAATTTCCAAATCCACATCCACATAGAAATTCAGATCCACATGTCGTAAGATGGCATTATGGAACCTAGTCATTTGGTGTGGAGTAACAAACTTTGCAGGGATAGTCTGAATTTAAAAAGTAAAATTTCGTAAGTACTCTATAATATATATTAAGCCAATTTAAAGTAATAAATTCTTACCAAACGTTTTCTATCAATAACATATGTCAGAATCGGTTGATAGAAAGTTTGGTTCTCATCATCATGCTGTTCATTATGATTGTACCACTCACATCTGTGTCTCATTCGGGGATCTACATGTTATATAAAATGAATCAAATTAACCAGTGAATATAGTTTTAAATTTATTTTGGTTACTTTATTAAGCATACTTTATTTTAAATACATTTACCTTCATGAATTGGGCTTCGCCAGAATGGAGCATCGTCATTTAGATCCATTCGCTCAACATGTTCCAAGCGTGATGCAAACCCGTTTGCTTGGAATGCTACCATTTAAACTTCATTATTCAAAAGATTTGTGAAAACTAAAACGGTTCCAGCTTCAATATCCTCCCCTACACATAATGCTTCCCATGCCCCACTCACAAACATATGCCCATAACTATCGTTATCAACCAGCTCCACACGACGTCTATTAACCGTTCTAGCCACTACATTACTAACCCTAACATTTATTTGGTTTCCTACATTTGTTTGGAAAAAAGCACCAGGAAGCACCTACAAAACAGTGTGTTAAATAAATTCCTGCTGTTAGTAGTGGAACTGCATATATTTGCGTCAAATATTCTTTCTTCAGAATGATAATAGAAATTTTTTACTAACCGGAGTTTGAATGATGTTTTCTAAAACAACTAAACATCTCCGCTGCCTATATCCCACATTTTCAAGGTTATAACCATTGCATTCTCTACCATTGCTATGGTATGCTGTCACGTAATACTCATTCAATCCTTGTCGAACAAAATGGAACCACTTAATCCTTACATAATGACTATCACTTAGAAAATCCATCCATGCTTTAGAATGTAATGCATAATTACGAGAGTTCACAACCTTACTTATAGGCACTTTATGTTTTGTACCTCTATTGTGTATTATATATAACTTACGCGAACCGGTGTAAAGTTGGTCAGTAAATGTGGCCGGTAATACCTGTTGTGTATGGAGGTTCATTTGATTCACTTCTACAATAAACTGAATGTTCATCCTACGACATATTTTAAAAAATAAATTGTAAGTCTAAAACTTACACAGTCATAAATATTAGTATTACAGACAACATACTCTATACTTAAAGCAGTCTATTATATAAAACGTAGAAACACCATACAATAATATTTTGTATATAATAGATAATAACTTTATACTAAAAATATCAAGCTTTACATTATGATTTTTCAATTAACTTATAGGTAATAACAATATCCTATTTTTACTAAACTTATTTGCACATAACTGGTAGATATGCAAATCTAAATACTAATTTGAACAATCAAGATGTTAGGATTGCCTAATTAAACATAGTAATCTGACTAGCATATACTTGGTTAGGATTTTAATAACCTACATGCAACTACAAAAACTAAATGATCAACTATAATCATGTTGTTTTTTGAGTTGAAACACCATACAATCATGGTACATATGTTGATCACTGCTACAATTGATCAAGTGGATAAAATTTATAGTTTTAACAATCAACAATCGGATGGACATTAATTCTATAATGATCAACAATATGAAGATAGTATGTACCTTGATTTTGATAAGCAAGTGCTAACGGCAGAGAGATTGATTAGTTTGATTTGTGATGATCCATGGAATGTTTTAGATAATTTAATGAGATACTGTTCAGTTATGAAGAGTGCAAGACTTTTAATTAGCACTCTTCTCCATTGCAATCATTATAGATACTTCATGAAGTTATCTCATTTATTATTATTAAATTTTATTTTAAATTTTAAAAATACAATTTTTATTTTTAATGCATAAAAAAGGTATCAAATTTGAAAAAACCAAGTTAGCTAATTCATAGGGATTTATTTTTATAACATTTGACAATCCTTAAAATTATTTCAAACAAATAAATTCTAATGTTTCTTATAAATTCAAACACACAAGGCTCAAAATAGAGAAATCATACGTTACCCATTAATTGAATATATAATCATTTCCTAAAAATGTAGAAATGCATTGCTATATAACAAACAAACACAATGACATATTTCTGATGCCTTCATAATGGTAAAAACAAATTCACTAAATCAGGTATATTTGTTACAAAATCATAACAATGTCTTTGGCACTTCTTATATCATTTTATGTTACTTGAAAGAATTTATATCAAACATTGTTTTTTAACTATGCAGGTGTAAAACCCCAAATTTTAGGCTTTTAACACGTCACTGGATTTACTTTATTACTACTCATCCTATAATATTTTTATCAACGACTTTTACAAACGAGAACATAATATAGTAAATATTATTTATTTACTTATACTACTTAAAAACTTGACATTTTAACTATAGAGCTATTTTATTTATTTTTAGACACATTTTATGTGCATAAATAATAATTATAATTATAATTAGTAATGGTGGTCCAAAATATTTCGCATTAAATTTATATACATTATTTTTGAACACAAACTTTTAGTATAACTAAACCAATTCAAACTCGACTTAATAAAATATCTTAAAACACCTTAATTATTTACTTTCATGTATAAAATAAATCAAACCAACCGAAATAAGGTATACCACTTTCTATCTAGCTAAAATCGTTCCTCTAACCGAATCTCATGAGAATTTCGGCTTGTACTATGTTGGATTGTGTGCAAGATCTTGTCTCATGACACTAAACCTTGTACAACTTTAACCCCTAAATGAATGTGTACTTTGACCCCTACAATTGTCTCCTAACTCTTCCTGGAAGCCCCATACGCGACTAACACAAATCCTAAGGGTCAAGTGTACTTGTGTAAGATACACAAGATCTTGCAAGATCCTACAAACCTTTACTAAGCCGTGTATAAATCCTACACCATATAACCTATCCTTGGCTTGCTTATACCCACGTCAACCTCAAACAAGAGACTCCTCTTGTTAAATATCTACTGGGAAAACTCTTGATGCTACATATCTCATCTTACAAAACAAATGGTTGAACACATCAAACCTTGAACCAAAATTATCTAGTTTATGTTGGTGCTCTTACACAAACGGAGACAAACACAAACGAGCTCTTCCCTTCCTTCTCCTCTTCTGCCGAGAGCAACCCAAACAAAACCATGGGAGACAGGTTGATACTTGTTACAATCACACACAAGAAACAAATCACCACCATAATAAGTTAACCAAAAGGAAACATTCCTTTTTGTTTCTTGTTGAGAACGCAAGGCTGTGGTCATCACTGCGCCCTCTTAGTAGTCGACGGATCTCCCAGGGTTTGCTTGTGACGCTCGAGCTTGACGTCATGAAGTGGCATACGAACTCACATACGTTTGGTTTCGAACCACACTCGCGTCCCTCCTTCACTGTGAGTTCACACACCTTATTTAATTATTTTTTCATAACATAGGCATTCTAGTCTTTTATAGTTTGTGCTTGAGAAGGGAAGATTAATCTTAAAAGATACGTTATAAACTCGTTAACAAAAGCTAAAGAATATCACACCATCTATAACAAGCAACCAACAAGTATTAGGGTATATAATTCGACCCACATTACTTAACCATAAGTTTGATAGCTACTGGGTTAGTAAGTTGTCGCGGCATAGTCGAGATTGGCTGGAAAACTAGTTAGTTGATAACTAGATTTTACTAGGTTCAATTATTTGTTCTCGGTATCTTAACGAATTGATCTTAGCTCTCTATGTGTGACTTAGTTGATCTTTAGTGAAAAAGAATATTTTTGGGTGATTTTAAATTTAAATGCAAAGACTTAAAAGCAAAAGTGCTCTTAAAGTAAATCTAAGTCTAATTAAAGTAAAGTGCGAATATTTTAAAACGTGACTAAAATTAAAGGGCATTAAAGTAAAATGACGTAAACTTAAATCTATCTAAGGCAAACTTAAAGTGCAACTAAAACTAAGGCAAATAATCTAAAAGTGCAATTAAATAAAAAGGCAAGTAAAATAAAGCTTGAAGATAAAAATTAAAGATAAAAGCTAATAAGAACCTGAATACAGCTCATTCGGAATAAACCTTCGTTTGGAACAATCACTCGTCCTAAATGTCACCTTTGGTTGAAATGATTCTTCTTCACTTGGAATATTACCAAAATCCTTGATCCGGAACAAACTTGTCTGAATATGTCACTTATCCAAATCAATCTTTCATTCGGAACTTGCTGATTCGGAATCTTGTAAATCTTGCCTTGATTCGGAAGTTTTGGTCACCCCTTGATTCGGAACTTTCCGGATGAAGCTCCTTTACTCGGAACTTTTGAAGTTCCGAATGAAGGCTCTTGGTTCGGAACTGTTGGAATTGGTTCGGAAGTTGCTGACTCGGAAGGTTCCGGATGAAGCCGCTTGGTTCGGAAGTTTTGACTTCCGAATGAACAAGTTTGATTCGGAACTTTTAAAGTTCCGAATGAGCAACCTTGGTTCGGAAGTTTTGACTTCCGGATGAAACCTTCTATCCAATCCTTGGTTCGGAACTTTTTCTGGAAAACACAGAAACAAAGCAATACTTCCGAAGAACAAGGAAGATGAGTACAGTAGCAGTTATAAACAAAAAGTAATCAAAATCAAACACGCATATCAACTTAAACAGTAACGATCCAACAATTAAGCATCAACAATCAATCAAAAACATGAAATTAAACAACTTTAACCATAATAATCAAAAACACTTTGGATCAAAATAAAAGCATGAACATGAACATAAATACCACAAATCAAAGAATAAGAAAGGTAGATAAGAGATTGACAAGATAAAGTAAAGATTAACAATAATTAAAAGGAAACTTACTTGAAATTAAATGAATTTAAGGTGCAAGACAAGGTAATTAAATTGACAATTAATGTAAATGACAAGTATTTAAAATGGTGGAAGAGCTAATTGTCACACTTAGCCAACAAAAGTGAAATGATAACTAATCTAGTCTATTTATAGGGAAGACTAAAGCTTGCTTAGGAAGCTTCCTTAATTGCATACTTAGTCCCTCCTTCTTTAATCTTCTTTTTAATTGCAAGATTAGGTCCCTCCTTCTTTAAATCTTCATTAAATGTAGACTTAAGGGACTTTTGGCTTCGGGATTTCTTTGAACTCGTCTTTAAATTCTTCAATAAAATAGACTTGAATTCTTCGGCTTTTGATAAACTTCCGTCTTTTGACTTTTTTTTCTTCGATAAATCTTCAGAATTGGTCGTGGACTTCCGTTCTTTTTGCACTCTTGACTTCTTGACTTCGTCTTTTATCCTTTTCTTCAATAAAAGTCCATAAATGCCCGTGAATGTCCGTGTTTTATCCATTTTTCACCTTTTCATCCTAAATCACAACAAAAACACAAACCACGCATAATTCCGACATAAAAGACATAAAATACACGTTTTGGTCCGGTTATTATTGTAGTTAAGTGGTAGAAAAGATGGGTGTTTACACACCTATCAAATCCCCTACACTTGACCATTGCAATGTCCTCATGCAATGCATTAGTTACAAAGCAAGATTACACTTTTCATCATAATCAATCCACGTTGGCCTTTTTTAAAGAGATAGAAAATTAAAAACATACAAGATAAAGAAATCAAAAGCATACCTTGGGTTTTGAAAATGTTATGAATAATCATCATCCTCAAGTATTCACTTTCTCCAAACCAAGCTTAAAAACGAGATCATTGTTATTATAAGTTAGTAAACTAACACGAACTCATGTGGGCCAATTACTCACTTAGACTCCCTTATTCCTAGGTGTATCTCTTATATTTTATATTTTGTCTTGAATGATCATGAAGATGCATTGTTTGACTTATTTCGATAGTTATTTAGTCTGAAAATAAAGTGCACGATTTAATCAATAGTTAGCTAAAGGACCAAATCTTTTAAAACTGCTTCTCGGGATATCAGAAAGTTCATATCTTGGCATAACTTGGTTCGCGATTTGAGACCTTTCTCGGGCCGATATTTGGCAGCGACTTCATACTTCAAATCTTGAGAGACGTTCATGAAATAATGGTCTTCTCTTCATAATTGGAATTTCTTCACTTGGAATTTTTGAGAGATTCTTCATATATTGACCACGACTTCTTCATTTTTCTCCAATCTTTATTTTGGACTTTGATATACAACGATCCGCCTCCTTTTATGACTTGGATCTATTTATCCTCATACCTTGTTAGGGTCTTTTCGGATACACTTCTCCATGACTTTTGGGGAGTTTTGCTTTACGTCGTGTGTCTCGATCCTTCATATTGATTTTCGATAAATGATTCTTCACATCACTTTGGATCTTTAGCAACAAAACATAGCCCTCATGCCTTGTTAGGGCCTTTTCGGACTCGCCAATCTTCGCGCCCCGCTTCATAAGTTATGCCTTGGCTATGAACTCTCGTCATTACCGAGCAACTTTTAAACGATCTGGGGCTAAAAGCTAAGTAACTTTTCAAATCGTACAACCTTATTTATTAGCAAATAAATTATTAGCAAGCGATGGGAGAATAGGCTCATAATTAACTCATATAAATTCATGAAAGAATACCAAACTTATAATTGGCTCTATCATTTCTCGTTCTCCACAATTTAAAATCTCAAGTAATGAGACTCGTGGATACTTAGCCTATTAAATCAAAGTTTTGGGTTTTCGAGTCGCCTATAGGATCTTGCAAATTCTTAGACTCTTTCAAGTTTAGAAACCGCATTTTAAAGTTCCCTTGATAAACGACTCTCTAGGATCAATTATAGGAACTTGCGAAAAGTTCTTGTTCTTAACCCGTGAGAGTTAAGACTTTCGCGTTTTATAGCTCCCTATATAAAAGCCTAGCAAAACTTGACTTAAACACGTTAAGGATACTAGCTAGAGTAAACTCGGATTGAGTCAAAAGATTCACAACGTTTGAAAATTAAAACCACTTATTAAACATTTATTCTAGCAAAGAAAGAAAATAACTATACAAAGATAACAACTAATAGGCCAAAATAGATCAAAAATTTTGAAAAATGTCGAAAAATTGATTTTCCGGTTAAAATGAGGACAAATACAAGGAAAAGACCACTTAACTTCGATAGAAGTCCCCCCTACACTTAAGATAAACATTGTCCTCAATGTTTAAGCATGTGGGAGTAAGCTCCCCTACACTTAGGACATTGTGCACGTTGTTTAAATCTTGCTAAGGAAAAGACAACTAAAGAGATTCCTATTTTAATATCGAGGAAATATAAAATAGTGAATCGAAAAGAGTTTAGGATAGAACCGGGACGAAGTAGAACACGGAATCACGGGTCGTCAAGAATCATCAAGAGTGGATCATTGAAGCTCGAATCCCTGATTAAGAAGTGAGGAGAGGAAATAGCAATCCAAGGGGTCCCCCCTACACTTATGGTAAAGAAAGCAAAAAGATAGATACATGGGTTGCCTCCCAAGAAGCGCTTGGTTTTTGTTAACCGAGTCGTTAGCCTGACTCGACCTTGATCATCAACGGAAGTAGCATGAAACAAATCCACCAGGATCAAAGACATAGTTTTCATCCATCAATAAGCAAGAGCTTAAGGCGAACAAGGCAAGCCAAAAGAGAAGTGGCAAGGTTCCCTTAAGCAGCGATGGAGTACGGTGGAAGCAAAGTTGAAGTGGTGCGAGCATGTCTTCAATAGGTCCAAAGATTTTTCCTTTTCTTTCATCAGGTGGATACTGAGATGGCTTAAAGACTTCAATACCGGGGTCGAACACCTTTTCCTTTAGGGGAAAATAGCACTCAAGCTCAGCCGAGTGTGAAGAAGATCCGCAAAGAAGCACAACCTCGTCCTCAGAAGTGGGACAAAGAGGTGTCAAATCATAAGTGCAACGGATTTCGGTGTCAACCGGTTTCTTCTCCTTTGACAAAATGCTCTTCAAATCCAAAGTAGGATCAAGGCGATAATCTTCAAAGTCTAAAGGAGGAGCATCACTCTCATGAGGGAAGTATGTGTTGAGAAATTCAGAGAAATCTTCCTCAAATGAATAATCGTCCAAGGTAGGATCGCGTGATGATGGAGGATCTTCATCATGTGAAGAATCGCTCGAGAGAGTATCGGCCTCATCGAAATCATCGAAAGTGGGCAGCTCGGGATACTCAGAAGTACAATCAAAATCATCCGAGTCTGAGCTAGAATCATCATCATAAGCATCGAAGACCGGTGAAGAATCAAAAATGGGAGAAGCGTCCAAAGTAGAGTGAGAATCATCCACATTATCTTCAAAGAGTGGATTATCAGTGGAAGACTCGAATAAAGGATTATCGTAGACGGTAAAGTCATCGAGCACATTTATCATATTCACTGATTCTCGGCCTCCAAAGGATTTGCCTGTAAGCTTCCCCATTCTAAAAATTTTAGAATCATCCCCGACTCGTAAGATTAACTCACCTTCGGCCACATCTATTAAAGCACGTCCGGTTCTCAAGAATGGCCGACCAAGTATTAAAGGAATACGAGGGTCCATTTCATAATCAACTACGACAAAATCGACCGGGAAGGTAAATGTGCCAACTTTGATAAACACGTCTTCGGCTATACCAACGGGGTAAGCGAGAGTGCGGTTTGCAAGTTCGAGAGTCATCTTTGTAGGAATGAGATCGGGCAATGATAGTGTTTTCCAAACACTGAGTGGCATAAGATTAATACTAGCCCCGAGATCAGCAAGGGCAGTAAATTCTTCAGTTTTGTTGAATACGCAAGACAACACAAAACGACAGGGATCTCCAAGCTTTTCCGGAAGTTCTCTAAGAAGGACTGCAGAGCAGTTTTCATTTAAGCGTGTGTTGGCGAGTTCAAGCAACTTCTCCTTCTTGCTAAGCAAGTCCTTGAATGCTTTAACAAATTTCGGCATGTGGCAAAGTGCTTCAACAAGGCTAATGTTGATGGTCATTTTAGATAGCATATCCACATATTTCATTACATTACAGTCATTCTTGGTTAGCTCGTTGGTCTTGCCTATGCGAGAAGGGTATGGGATTCGGGGCTGATAAGGGTTAGGTGGAGGTGTAGTTGGTGAAGGTTTTGATGTTGAAGGGTCCTTCCTAGATACATCGTCATGACGAGGCGGAGACGGTAATGGTGTACTATCACTAAGTGTAAGAGGAGTAGGGATACATGGTGGTGGAGGAGGTGTAGATAATGGTGGTGAATCAGGTGGATTGACAATGGTAATTCCACTACGCGTAGTTATAGCACTCACATTAGCTCGCGGATTAGTGACGGTGTTTGAAGGTAGAGAACCCGAGGAAGAAGAAGGTTGAGCTTCAGGCAAGAAACTAGCCAACAGATTCTTCAATTCAGTTGTTTGAGTGATGAAAGAGGATTGAAGATTTTCACGAACCTCGTTTCTGATGTCATTACCTTGCTTTAAATATCTCCTTTCAAATTGATAATTTGGCTCTGTAGGTTCTTGATTTGCTCACCTTGAGTTCTCATGATTGTGTCAACATCGGGGTTAATGGGTGGGTGTTGTTGGGAGGGTGGTTGATAAGGGTTAGAAGCACGAGGTGGGATTTGGTTGCTTCTATTGTAGTTGTTGGTGGGGTTTTGGTTTTGAGGAGAAAAACCGGGTGAAAGGTAGTTGTTGGAACGGTAGCTCAGCAGATTTCTATCCCCTTGAGGTCGAGCTTGGTAATTTTCCGGTGAATAATTACCATAAGCTGCATACACATTTTCCGGATTTCCTTGTGTCGAAGGACAATCGGTGTATGAGTGAGGACCGCCACATGTTTCACAAGGATTAGCAACCGCTTTAACTTGATGTTGTTGTTGGTTTGAAGCGAGAAGCGTAATACTTTTGCTCATTTCAGCCATCATGCGGGTGAGTTCGGTCATCTCAGGGTTTGCTGAGGTAGAGGAAACATTGACTCTCGTGTTGTTTCTAGAAGAAGCAGAAGAATCCCAGTTCTTATGATGAGTAGTCATGTTCTCTATTAACTCTCTACACTCCTCGGGTCTCCTTTTCATGAATGTGCCACCGGCGGCTGCATTAATCGTATCACGATCTCGAAAAGTCAATCCGTTGTAGAAAGTATCGATCAAGGTGACCGGAAGCATGTTGTGGTTTGGACAACGGTCGATCAAGACATTATATCTCTCCCATGCATCAAAAAGAGATTCATCGGGATCTTGCATGAAACCGCTGATCTGATTGCGAAGGCTTGTGACCATGGATGGTGGAAAGTAGCGCGAAAGAAAGCGTTGAGTCATATCATCCCAAGTGTGAATAGAATTCTTCGGGAGACGATCAAACCATTTCTCGGCATGATGCGATAAAGTATGTGGGAAGAGTTGTAGGCGGAGTACATCCATTGTGACCCCAGGCAACTTCATGCTTTGGGTGATTGTAATGAACTTGTCGAGGTGTTTGTTGGCATCATCATCAGGCAATCCTCTAAATGGGTTTGTTTGTACTTGCTGAATCATGTGGTGCTTCAACGAAAACTCAGGAGCGTTGATTTGCATCGGCGCAATCGGTCCTCCTCGTCCAAACATGGTTGGTTGACAAAGTTCCTCCATGGTCCGAAGATCGGGCTGTGGAAGAGCATTGTTGTTATTATTATTATTGTTGAGGTGCGGTAGTTGATTATTGTTGTTAACACCTGCCATATCTAAATCTTCTTGAGGCTCGGGCTCTTGGTAGTTAGAAGATCTAGTACGCATACACCTGAAAATGCAAAAGAAAAAGAAACCAAACGCAAAGACAATATATATACACAATAAAAAGAAAATCTTTTTGGATTTTGGAAAAAATTTTTTAATTTTTTTGTGGTTTTGGTTTTGAATTTTTAAGGCAAGAAAAATAACGTTCACAAGTAAACGGATCCCAAAAATGCAATGTGTCTAACACAGAAAACTGTTGATCTTAACGAAAAGAGCCGGCAGCGGTGCCATTTGATAACTAGATTTTACTAGGTTCAATTATTTGTTCTCGGTATCTTAACGAATTGATCTTAGCTCTCTATGTGTGACTTAGTTGATCTTTAGTGAAAAAGAATATTTTTGGGTGATTTTAAATTTAAATGCAAAGACTTAAAAGCAAAAGTGCTCTTAAAGTAAATCTAAGTCTAATTAAAGTAAAGTGCGAATATTTTAAAACGTGACTAAAATTAAAGGGCATTAAAGTAAAATGACGTAAACTTAAATCTATCTAAGGCAAACTTAAAGTGCAACTAAAACTAAGGCAAATAATCTAAAAGTGCAATTAAATAAAAAGGCAAGTAAAATAAAGCTTGAAGATAAAAATTAAAGATAAAAGCTAATAAGAACCTGAATACAGCTCATTCGGAATAAACCTTCGTTTGGAACAATCACTCGTCCTAAATGTCACCTTTGGTTGAAATGATTCTTCTTCACTTGGAATATTACCAAAATCCTTGATCCGGAACAAACTTGTCTGAATATGTCACTTATCCAAATCAATCTTTCATTCGGAACTTGCTGATTCGGAATCTTGTAAATCTTGCCTTGATTCGGAAGTTTTGGTCACCCCTTGATTCGGAACTTTCCGGATGAAGCTCCTTTACTCGGAACTTTTGAAGTTCCGAATGAAGGCTCTTGGTTCGGAACTGTTGGAATTGGTTCGGAAGTTGCTGACTCGGAAGGTTCCGGATGAAGCCGCTTGGTTCGGAAGTTTTGACTTCCGAATGAACAAGTTTGATTCGGAACTTTTAAAGTTCCGAATGAGCAACCTTGGTTCGGAAGTTTTGACTTCCGGATGAAACCTTCTATCCAATCCTTGGTTCGGAACTTTTTCTGGAAAACACAGAAACAAAGCAATACTTCCGAAGAACAAGGAAGATGAGTACAGTAGCAGTTATAAACAAAAAGTAATCAAAATCAAACACGCATATCAACTTAAACAGTAACGATCCAACAATTAAGCATCAACAATCAATCAAAAACATGAAATTAAACAACTTTAACCATAATAATCAAAAACACTTTGGATCAAAATAAAAGCATGAACATGAACATAAATACCACAAATCAAAGAATAAGAAAGGTAGATAAGAGATTGACAAGATAAAGTAAAGATTAACAATAATTAAAAGGAAACTTACTTGAAATTAAATGAATTTAAGGTGCAAGACAAGGTAATTAAATTGACAATTAATGTAAATGACAAGTATTTAAAATGGTGGAAGAGCTAATTGTCACACTTAGCCAACAAAAGTGAAATGATAACTAATCTAGTCTATTTATAGGGAAGACTAAAGCTTGCTTAGGAAGCTTCCTTAATTGCATACTTAGTCCCTCCTTCTTTAATCTTCTTTTTAATTGCAAGATTAGGTCCCTCCTTCTTTAAATCTTCATTAAATGTAGACTTAAGGGACTTTTGGCTTCGGGATTTCTTTGAACTCGTCTTTAAATTCTTCAATAAAATAGACTTGAATTCTTCGGCTTTTGATAAACTTCCGTCTTTTGACTTTTTTTTCTTCGATAAATCTTCAGAATTGGTCGTGGACTTCCGTTCTTTTTGCACTCTTGACTTCTTGACTTCGTCTTTTATCCTTTTCTTCAATAAAAGTCCATAAATGCCCGTGAATGTCCGTGTTTTATCCATTTTTCACCTTTTCATCCTAAATCACAACAAAAACACAAACCACGCATAATTCCGACATAAAAGACATAAAATACACGTTTTGGTCTGGTTATTATTGTAGTTAAGTGGTAGAAAAGATGGGTGTTTACACACCTATCATTAGTCTAAAACTCTCAATTTCTGCCTTTATAACTCCTTCAAAACAAGCAGTATAGGCGCAACTTCATTGGCTTAGTTAGAGCTTAATAATGATTAATAGAGCAAACTGAAGGTTGATAATAAGAGCCAAGAATGGTGGCATAATTCAGGAAGAAGAACCATCTCATTTGAACAAGTAATGAACATAAAGATAAATCGTAGAAGTCGAGTATGTGGAACACACTATATACGTATTAACAACAGGTTGTGCGTGTGTGATAAATACTCTATGCTCTAAGACAGCCACGCCAAGCATTATTTGGCCATGATTTTTGTAAAACCGCATTTAAAACCCTAGAACATTAATAATACACAACCGTAGTTTTATTTAAAACGTGACGTAGTTAATGATTCAGAATAATAATTAATATTATATACTCAAGTATTCAGTATGCATTAATTACTCAGTAAAATAAATAAAGTATGACAGAATAATTACAGAAGTTAAAATGTGAGATCACAAGACTAAGACTCGAACCAGGACACACGTGTTTTAAGGTTATTACGCAGTCTCATATTTAACTTAAAATTCAGTTATTTCAGAATAATAAATAATAATACCTTTCTAGTACTACGAAATAAATGTTTATTCAGGAAATAAATATTTCATGTCTTGAGTGAGCACGAAAACTAAAGCACGAGCTATCCGTTTTAATTTGATTAAAACGCGAATGAAATGAGTATGTTTATGATTCAATTTGGGCCTTGGTCTTAAAGAAACAAAAGAAAGGAAAACATGGGCTTTTGAGCCGGCCCATTTTGCAAAGAAAACAAAACGGGGGTAACCCCTTTTTGGGTCGCAGACGCGTAGAACAAACCAAGAGAAAAAAAAACCCTAATCAATTAAAGGGGCGGCCGCTATTTTTTTGGTGGTCTTTTCTTGCTGACGGGTAAAAAAAAATCAAGATAGAGAACGAACAATCATTATCCAGCTCAAGGAATCAAGGTTGGTTCGTGTTTCAATAAATCTAATCTAGTTTATTATTTTCTGTTTGTAATTGATCATGAACCCGAGTTCAGTGGTTGCATTGGTCCAGCTGGGTGCACAAACCGAGACCAACGAGTCCTGGTGGTTCGTGTCCCCAACTGTCGTAAACCATCAGAGGTGGTGTCCTCTTGGTTCGACCGTGTGCAGCAAACCCACACAGGGGATTACCATACGACAAGGGTCGGGATTAGTTGTTGTTGTGGTTCGACCGGGCACACAAACCGAGACCAGTAGGTCTCGGTGGTTTGTTTTTTTCAACCAGCCGCAACCCACTAGGGGCGTGGTGGTGGCTTGGGTTGGACGGCAGCAAGCCAAAACCCAGCAGGAATGATTATTGTTTACACAAGGGGGGCGTTTGGGAATTTTCTAGTTAAGGGTGTTTGGGATTATAGGCAACACTAACGGTGGGAACATAAAATAACGGTGGGAATTAATTAAAAACAGTGGGAATTATATATAACAGTAAGAATACAACAAAAGCAGTGGGGACACTAAGGCTAACAGTGGGGACCGTATACTAGCAGTGGGAATATAAGACTAGCAGTGGGAATATAAGACTAGCAGTGGGAGTATAATAAAAACAGTGGGAATACAATACTAACAGTGGGAAATTATTTAAGTTGGTTGAATCATTTTATAAGTAAGTTTTATAAATAAAGTTAAATATATTATTATTTTATTATTTTATCATTTAATTAGTAAGACTAAATTGATTTGAACCTTGTCATCTTAATTACTTAAAAATCGAATTTAATTGATAATTTAATTAATGACTTATGTCAGGAAAACTAAACTTGGGAACCTTTCTAATTCAGGAAACTTTCTATTTATAACAGATTTCTATTTTTAGTAATATCATAAATTCAGAAGACCTATATTCAGTAATCAACAATACAGGAATACACTTATCAGTAACATTTGAACAGTCTGAATTATCAGATTATATATCTACAGTAATATAAGTATAAAATAAATCAAGCCAAGAATAGTTAAAATCATTAATAATAAGGGATATCAGTCAACTTATTTCCGCGTCCATTATTTTTGTAGTATCCGTGAAGTCAGATTCGATCCGTCATCTTTCAGTCTTATTTCAGTACTGGACACGAGGTACGGATTTTCCGTCCTTTCAGTAAGGACTTTCTTTTATGCATAATTAGGATTCCCCATCTGCAGCCAAATGTTTTTCCCCAGTATATGTTTAAGCTAGTATATGTTTAAGCTTATCAGTAATCATGTTAATAATTAAATAAATTGCCTGAGCATTATATACAAGCATGATTAGTCTATGTACTAGTTACGGAGGTACCGTAACCACGGCACTAGAGGCACCGGTGTCGTGACTCACATGCAGGAGAGTGATATCCTGCATCGTCTCACTCAGCTCAGCTTGGCCATTTTATCAGTATTATTAGTGGGGCGTATGGATGCATCCTAGGCTACAGTTTACAGTTTAGCAGGTGAATGTGGTGTGTGCTCTACATCCTTCACATTGGAGCTGATCCCTCCACCCAGCACAGTTATTTAGAGGTCACCCCTCTATAGCATGACGAGGTCACCCCTCCAGTTATTCATGCAACGTTGTTACAACACATGACCTATATAAGCTCTGGCAATTAAATTACAGTAAATGCATGTTTTCAGATTTTAACAGATAACAGTTCAGCTTTATTAATTATAATTCAGGCTTTACAGATTATACACAGATTTCCGCTGCAACTTTACTTATCAGTCTTACAGCTCCAGCATTTTATCATATGTTTCATTTTAGTAATTCCCTATCATGCTTTATATCCGTTGACTGAGCGTTATGCTCAGCCGTAGTTCCTTTCATGTTCTAACGGCAGGTACACCAGGATGCTTTTAGGATTCTAAGAGTATGTGCATTTGGATGGAAGCTATCCAGACTCCTTACTTTATGCATTCTTACATTATTCTGCTTATTTGGACATTGTTTAGTCCTTTCATTTAGTATTTTATTTTTCATGTTTTGGGCTTATGTTTGGATTGCCGATGTTTGATTCCGGTATTTCCTTTATGGTCAGTTAATGTTTTAGGACATTTACCTTATGCTTTGATGACACGCCATAAATACACGTAACGGTCCACTCATCCAAGTGGGGTGTTACAATTTTCATTAATCAAATGATTTCGAATCAAGAGAGTTTCTAAACCAAAGTTGTAGTCGACTATGCCGTCTACACGAACATGTTTTTAGTTTGAACCAAAAGTCTTTATCGAAAACCGTAGACTAGATCGAAAATGCCTCGACAAACACTTGTCTTTTAAAGTAATTCTCGACACCAACTTTGAACATGATTTTATCCTAGCAAACAATATCGATTTATAAAACTAGAAGCACGGGTCTCTAGACGACCCGGCTAGCTTTCCAACGATGCTTTTAGTTTGTACCATGAATCACTATTGAACTCGCTATTCAGTTTCGAAAACAAAGAACCACATAGAACTTCCCACCGTTAGTTTAGATCTTGCCACCGTGCCTTAATAATAGCCACTGTTGGAAAAATGGAAAGAAATGAACTACGTAAGTAACATAAGGAATTTTCATTTATGTAAAATGTTCTTGTTTCCCCAAAATATGACATGTTTGTTCCCTGCCTCCACAACACCAACATGTTTGGTTTTCTTAAAGTAACATGTTTCACATTTTAAAAACTCTTTTATAATAAATATTTAATTTAATTAATTAATTATTTTTATAATAAAAATATAATATATTTAGGATATTTGACCCATTAACTAACCCGAATAAATAAACTGGCCCGACAACAAAATATTTAATATTTCTAAATATATCTCGATTGAACGACTACACTTTTACTAAAATACTAAAACTTTCACAATTATTAAAGCCATCGATTTATTTAATGAACTCAAGCACATACTAGGGGATTATATGCAACGTATATTATTATTACGATGACGGAAACTTGAAAGACTTTTATGAAACATTATATTTATAGAGTCTTAATTAAATAATAATGATTTTATTTAATTCATTTATATCGTTACCATTCAACCAAGGCAAATACACTTTATTAAATTAAAGGTGTACATGTTACAATAACTTACTATAAGTTTAACACTTAAAACGATAACAACTTATTAAATATGTGATCATGCATTTTCATCAACTACATTTATATGTGCATTTTATTTGTGCATTTACTGAAACACACATAAATTACTTAGGTAATTCTACTGCTTCGTGATCATACTGTGCCAGCATACTCAGTGACTTATTACTACTGCTCCATCATTAAGGTGAGTTCATGGCCTCATCTTTACTGTTTTATAACTGGGAGGGAGAAAACATACAAAAACTATTTATATGCAAGCATGCACAAACAACAACAATTTATTGCCTACTGTTTGCCCCATTCCCGTGGACTGTAATAGTTAATAGTGTAGCGCGAAATATATGGATAGATCTATTCGGGTATTGACAACACCCGGCCCGGCGTGATCAGCTGTCACGTAGTGCTTAGGCCAAGCAACAGGTTTATGTCATTGTCGGATTAAGGGAAACCACATCAAGATAGACCCAATGGGCGTACTGAGAATCATGTCTAGCTTCTATTACAGGGCAGTAGGAACTACTATAGTATTGGGCTGTGATGTCCTACTATAACCGTGGTGTTTGGCATATAAGTACTTATACTTTTTCAACTAAACTCCATGAATTCACCAACTTTATGTTGACCGATTTTTAACATGTTTTCTAAGGAAAATAAGCAGGTTCATGTGCATTGGATTTCCAGCATCTAGGAAGCATCATAATTACCATCGGGCTGGGATATTTCTACAAACAATATGAATGTTGATTTCAAAACAGATTATTTAAATTGTAAAGTTAAATTAATGTAATATGTTTAAATGATACTCTATGATCATGCTCTGTATACTATTTGCTATCGATCCACCGAAGTAACACCCAAAGTACTATTCCGCTGCATTTGACCAACATGGGGGTGTTACAGCAAGTTAACAAAGAACAACAAAAAAATGATGGACATCTCAACCATTGTGTTGACAGAATAAATGGTATACCATTTGCATGTATATCAAATGATGAAGTTGGTCCATTGCCTTTTAAGCGAAAGAAAAAAGATTACCAATTAAAAAATATACCACTTATATCAGATGATGATTATGAGGTCGATCCCTCCAAAACAAAGCGTGGAAGATTGACAAAAAATGGATGCTTGGTTAACAATAATGTAATTGTTAACCACAATGGTGAAATTATATCTTCAGATGAAGATATAACAGTATCTAAAAGCAGTATTCTTGATAATCGACTGATCATGATGAAACCTACTAAAGATAATACTAATGATGCTAGAAATAATCATTATGAAGAATGAGATGGAATAGATACAGAAAATTCTGAAAGTTTATGTCATGAAGACACAGATGACGGAGAAAATTCGTTGGACGGTTTCATTGATGACACATGTGCTGCTGATGACTATGTTACTGGTGATGATTCTACTTATTCAGAAGATAGTGATGATGTTTAGATTGAGGAATTAGATTTATAATAAATTGTTTTTTTATGGTTAATAAAATACATAATTAAAACGCGTTTGAAAAACGCGATTTTTGGGAAAGGCGGTTTCAAAAGGCGATTTCAAAATGCGATTTTCATTTTTATTTGACAGTTTTTTTTTATTTTTAAACAATCTTTATCCATTGCATAGGTGATCACTTTTGTTTAAAATTTCGTTATATTTGTAAACTATTTAATTAGATAATAGACTGTACATGCAACATTTTTGTAAACTTACACCTATTTATATAAACTAAAATATTAGTATAATCAGAAAGTTTTAATTTAATTAAAACACTACCAACAATAAAACACGCATTGCTTCAAATAACAGTGTATAATTGATTTTATAATTGCCTATATCTTTTGTAATTGATTTCATGCATTAATGTTCATAATCAAATATATTGTTGTTGTTATTAGTTTGTCACAACTATATAAACAAGGTATGAACTTATCAAAAACATTTAATCAGTTTATCATTGCTGCTAAATATACATATTATCAATGTCTAACTTTCTTGGAGTGGCTCCAATAACAGACTACAATGTATCTATTAAAGGTTCTGTAGACAGTGAAGCCAAATCTTTTATTCGTCTCAACAAGCATAATAACAGACATGTTGGTATGTACTCATTTTTATAGATTATGCTATGATGTTAATTACCTTTTATTACATTGGAAAACTACATTAACCTTGGTTAACTTATGAAAGCATGCATACTTTATTACATTTATGGTTACTGCATTGAATCTGTAAAGCGTGTGTCTTTTCATATGCCCTATGAGGGTGTATAAGATTGAACGATTTCAACCATTTAGCAATCACATTCTCTGAAAATTATTATATCAATATAGCGTTACAAGTCTTTTGCCAAAAAAACATGAAAGCTTCATCCAAAAGATCTGCAACTCAAGCCGGAATTGAATCATCAACCAAGTTGGAACAGAAGTAAGTTTGTAATAATTTTTTTAATTAAACAATATTTTTTAATCTATTGTTTTATATAGATTAAGATTTTGTTAATAATTAATTTTATTTCATGAAACAAAGAAAAGAAGACCAACATGATGATGTCACGGAGAAAGCTGTTGATACTGTTAATCAACATATTAACAGTGCGAAGAATACTAAAGACGATGGAAATGGGTCTGGGAGGATTATCCTGATGAGTGGTATTACCACCTTCAAGATGAAGAGCACAAAAGGTTGACAAAGGAGGAGGAAGAAGAAGCTGCGAGGGTTGAAGCAACAAGAAAACGACGTGACGATGACCAAAGAGAACGTCGTCAAGCTGAGTTAAGGGAAAGAGAAATTGTTGAATTTGGTTGTCTCTTAGAAGAAGAAGATCAGTATGATGACTATAAGGAGGAAGAAAACTTTGAAGTTGAAGATATAGAAGATTTGGATTATGATAATTTACATTTAGCTTTTGCTGGTGATAAATCACCTAAATGGCCATGAATAATTTCAAATTTTATCAGATATGTATTATCTTTAAGTTATTTTATGTAATGTTTAATCAATGATTTTTCTTATTTGCATAAATGTTTTTGTTTCTATTAATTTTTTTCGTATATTATATTTAACACAATTTATTTTTTTTGACATGAAAGTTAACCTTTATAGTTATACAAATTAATCAGTTTATAATATGAACTTTAATATACACTAATTTCAACAATTTAATTTGTAATGTAACACTAATAAAAAATTTTGATGTTAGTATAAAATATTACAGAACTTAGTTTATACAAGCATTTAGTAATAGGAAGTAAAAACTTTGTAGAACGATTTTTCCAAATTGAGAAAAATGCGTCATTGTATAAATGGTGAATACGAAGCGGGGTTTTAAGGTTCTATGTTGTGATATAGGTTTTAATTATACCAATTTTAAGTCAAACGTTGTTTGCATAGAAGCTTTACATCTAACTTGATCTAAAACTATATATACAAATAAATTGATTTTATTTTGACTTACGATGTATTTCTTTTTATCGGATTAGTAATCATGTTATTAATATTTGCTTATTTTCTCTTAAGGTATTATTATTATTATTATGTTTTATAATCTTAATTCATTAAATATACATAAAAATATGTTTGTTCTTTCATTAATAGATAAATAATTTATTCAAATAAAAATATTAAAACGCGTCCGTCCATCGGACGGGGCTTAGCAACTAGTATGTTATATATGTTTAGTAAGCTGATATGATATTTTCAAAACTTTAAAATCCATGAAAAGCATCATATGTACAGGGGCGGACCTATTTGTTAGGTCAGGGGTGGCGGCGTCCCCCATAACTTGATCACAAAAAGCGATTACAGTGTATTTTTTTCGATTTTGACAGTTTTTTTAAATGCCCCCCATCGGAAACGCAAATTGCCCCACACTCACACATTGAAATCCAACTTTTGACACTTTAAAATCTAAAAATCCTCCATTTTTAAGTTAAAATATTCGATTTTTTATTCGGATCCTACCTTTTTTTCCTTGCTATTGTCAAAAAAAAATTTCGCCCCCCACTGCTCAATTTCCTGCGTCCGCCACTGCATATGTATATTTCAATATGTGAAACATGCTGAAAGTAAATAATAGCAACCCTTAATACTTGGTCCTAACTTTTCTTTTTTGATAGTTAACAATAGTGAGAGAATACTAGAAGAAAGTCACTGAATTATCGACTCAAATAAAAAAAAGAAACCTATAATTATGACTATCTTTTTTTCTTAAGTTTAGTTGTCAGAATGCTTTTGTCTACTTGCTTTTGTTGGTCAAGATTAAAGTTACATATGTACATAGGCCACTACGGAAACAATTGCTTATATATTAACAATTCCAAACATCCACTTAGGATTATCAGATTATGTAGCTCATTGCATTTTGAAAAGATACGGTGCTTGATGTCTATACATTCTAAATTTTATGTCATATTTTAGGTTGTTTTCCATACAAATTATGGGACGGATGGAGAGAGTTGGAGAGGATGCTAATCATAAAAAGGACTACGCCACTAAATATTTAGACAAGGTGAAACGTGAGAACATTGGAACCGTGATAAGGGATACACAGGTGTTTTAAGATGGCATGTACCCTGAAAACGTTGCCAAAAGCGCCCGCGTGATGCCGCAGCGAAGCGCGGGCACAAGTCCTAGTAATATAATGAAAAGAAGAAAATACATTTCCATCTACGTATTACGCTTAACTGAAAAAGATAACGTCCATCCAAAAAGGGACCATTGGTGTTACAACTTTCAGAATTATGGACGAATGGTGTACTTAATTTGACTTAGGGATGAAACGTGCTTTTTAAGGTAAACCATAGGAACAAAAAGTGTAATTTTTTCTTTTAAAAATTCTATAAAACAAATGTATTTAAAATAGAAACATTATATTTCATTAATTAAAAATAAAAGTACAAATTAAAGTATAAACAACAACTGTACACGAACTTAAATAAAAAAATTAAAATTAAAACAAACAGTTAAAACTATTTAGGATACGTTAAGTTTAATTTACTTTTTAATCGATAATAGTGCACAATTTTAAAAGTTTAGAAAAACCCTTGTGCGTGTACGGGTATTATAACTAGTTTTCTATAAATGAATTGCTACATTAGGTGTATGTTATATATTTGAAAAATAAAGTTTGTTTATGTAAATATATAAAATAGTTAAAAGCTAGAATTTATTTTAGAGTGTATTTTATAAAAAGGAAATGATTTTAAAAACTTGTAGGTGCGCTATTTTTCTCCTTAGTGGGCCATTTTTCTCCGTTGTATTTTATAAAAAACAAGTTAGTTTAAAAACATTTGCGTTTGGGCTGTACCAAAATGGGCCATTTTTTCCGACGTCGTTTTTTCAACAATTGAGTATATATAAGCAATGTTTTAAAATTGGTTTTTTAGTTGACTCGGCTAAGCCACCGGTTCACCGAGTCACTGGTTCGACCAGTTGATCCGCCGGGTCAAAACGATTTCGATAATTCATAGTAATTGATACAGTCATTCGAAAGGAGTCTTGATAGTTTTCACATATTCTCGTTCTTGTGATCTATACTCAAATATAAATAAAAATGAATCTCATTCTTGTTTATTATTTATATTTAATAAATACTACAGTAATTTATCATAGGAAAGTGTGTTTGACTGTTAACTCAATAACCACTTGTTGGCTCAAGTCATCAGTCATCATCACCTCACCTATATCTTAATATTTCTTTCTCTTCATCTTACTATTATATCAGCGAAAAGAAGAAATTTTGAAGATCTGAAATCATAAGCCTTCTCAACAGATATTGATATCCATTTCAACCATCATGTGCCCAACACCATGTTACTCTCGATGACATAAAGTAAGTCGAAAGCGCCGTGAGTCTTTAAGAATCAATGTTTTAAAACTCGGTTTTTTAGTTGACTCGGTCTAGTGACCGGTTCACGGGTCAACCGGTTCAACCGATTGAACCGCCGGGTCAACCCGGTTCCTTATATACGTATAATTTTTATATTTTTAATGTGTATTATTTATTTATTACTCACTAGCCTTAGTTTTTAGTTATATATTTATAATATTATTGTAAACATGTGCAAAAATAATTAATTATTTGTAATTGATTATAACAAAACAATATTAGTGAACATTTTAAGTTAGTTTGACTTTATTTTAACTAACACTATTAATCATTACTTTAATATATATCTTTAAAACTTAAAAATATTTATTAAAAAAAGTTTTTGAAATATTTTTTTCATAAAAAATAGTGACCCGCCAGGTTAATCAAACCGGGTCAACCCGGGTCAATGAAAAACCGGCGGTTCAATCCGGTTCTCAAACAAGCAAAAACCCGGTCACATCCGGCCCGATCTCCGAGCCGGTTCACGGTTCAACCGATTCAACCGGCCGGATCAACCCGGTTTTTAAAACATTGTTAAGAATTATAGAAAAGCGTCTGGTTAGTCAATCACACAAACATGTCAAAATACATCATCTGTGACATGCATCTCTCTTTCATTCCCTTTCATACACCATGAACCGCACGGTTTCTGATCCACCGGTTCGACCTGGGTCAATAAAACCCGGCGGGTCAATCCGGTCAAACCGTAGACAGAAACCCGGCTTACAACGGACCAGTTACGACTCCGGTTCCCGGTCTAACCGGTTGAACCGGCCGGTTCGAACCGGTTTTTAAAAGACGGTATATAAGTAGTTATGCCCTAAACCTAAGATCTTTTATACTAGTTCTTCTTCCTCAGCCACCAAAACCAAAAGATCATTTTATTCATCCACAAAATCCTATTATCACCTTTTTTTAAAAAACAAACACACCCTCGGTGCATTCAAAACCCTCTCCTTTTGTTTTACGATACAAGACAAGATCTACACTTTTCTCGTTATTGTTCTTGCGAGAAAAGAAATGGCGGCGGAAGTAGATTTGGAAACAGCAGCGGCTGTGTCACCCATTTCCATTTCCATTAGAGAGTTTGATGAAAGATGTTCAAGATCTGGAGGCTGTGTCAGGCAGGGAGAAGACGCATATGAAATCAGGGGTATGTACTTTACTTTACTGATTAATTAATTTATAGCGTTTAATTTTATTTTTTACATAAATAATTAATGAAATCACCTTACTTTCCCATCTTCATTCCTGCTAGCAATGTGTCACTAGGAAAATCAAAACTTTGCCAAATCAGATTTTTAAAGTATAGATGACATGTTCTTAAATTGCTATAATTTCTTAAACTAACTTGTCTGATACTAAAATTTGCTTGTTTTGTGTATGAAGTTTGTGTCGTTTGAGCCATTATTTAATTTATGCTCCATGTGTTTTGGTTTTCATAAGTCCCAAATAAGCTCATCATCCCACGTATAAGTTGTTTGCACTAGTACTATAATTTGTTCTTATGGTTAGGGTTTAGGGAACATTATTAAGTTACATGTTTTAAATTCAAACTATAGGTTGACATGAATGCTTAATTGCTTTTTGCTAATGATACTCCCCAACCACCTCAAAACTAGTTTACTGATGATACTATAAAATATATTCTTTTAACAGGAAATGGAACAACGAATAGAGCCATTTTTGTTTGATGGGGTGTTTAAGAAGGGAACAGTCCAAGCCGGCACAACAGCACCGTCCACACTGTACACTCGGAACCTGGTACCTGAACAATATTTTGACCATGAAGAGGAAATCGTTGCTCTACAGGTATGTACTCATGTTTCAACTAATTTTCAAATTACTTATAATTATTGCTCTTTAGAGCAGCTGCAATGGTAGCTTTACACTTTACTGTTTTAACAAGTCATTCAAATGACTTTTGCCATTGAATCAAAAGACTATTAGTAACAACATATCCCAAGCGTTTGTACTAAAAGCTTTTCATTAAATCCTTTTCATTTTACCCTTTTTTTTAATGCAAGTTTCTGTTTTCAACTTCTATAAATTGAAGTTATTTGTATGAAAAGGCTTTGCCATGATGATAATTTATTGTTTTGATGATTTGACCAAAAAAAAGGATGTCCTTAGATTGTTAGGTGTTGTGAAATCTACTCATTTTCTATGGTGTTGCTTGTTAGGTGTTGTGAAATCTACTCATTTTCTATGGTGTTGCTTGTTAGGACAGTGTGGAGTATAGACTCATGAATCCAGTCTTGTCAAAGTTCGCTTCTTCAATTGCTTTAGGAATCAACAACATACATGTGGTAAATTAACATTAACATTAATATTATGTTTCTTAACTTTAAAATGTATACCTAGTATATTTCTTTATGTATTCTTCTTTGTTTTCTTTCCAGAGGCCAGGATCAAATGTCCTCTATCTACCTGGCCCTGATACTTGTGATACTTCTGTTTTCGCCATATCATACATATCATATATTATTTGCAAGGTACATTTTCTTAATACTTATTTAAATTTTGCATAATTTTCTTACTCGTTATTTAACCATTTTTTTGTTAGGATGGAACGGTATTCGTGGCAGCAAAAGGAGACATGGTTCGAGCTTTATTTCAGTGATTGGGTATAAGACCCAATGTTGAATTTATTTATGATGGAATGGTTGAATATCAAAGTTCAGCAATGACGTTGAAGGACGTGTTTGACAATAAGCGCAAGAGGATTGATGTTCTGATTTTTGATGTTGGACAACTTGACCAGGTTTCCTTGCTTTTGTGTTATCTTTAAATCGTTAAGATAACTTGATTGGCCTTTAATATGGATTCGTCATGTGTTCGGATCTTATTTTAAGAACATGTCATATGTGATTGTCAACTATTTTTGGAATGTGTATTGCCTATCTTAAATGTGAAGAAATATATTAAATGATTTTCCTACTGCAAGAAGACGACCTTTAAGACTCATATGCTCCTTGTGCACATCGTTGCGAAGCACATCAGAGTATGTACTTTACTTTACTAATTAATTAAGTTATCTAGCTAAGCTGAGCTAGTGTTCAAATTTTTTTACATAAATTAAATTAAATCATCTTACTTTATTACATACCATATTTATGATTAAATTTTTTTCTTTCAGTTTTTTAACATCTAATTTTAAATTGTTTCAAATTTACTTCCTTTTTTATATAGTTTGACAATTGTGTTGTTAAGTTACAATTATATAAAAGGTCTACTAAGATTCATTTATGTATCTCCTTTCAAAGGAGAGCTTATTCGGTAGCTTATTTTGGGGTTGTTTATTGTGAGGTTTCAAGCCATTTATTTCAAAGTAGAGCTCATTCTATCTATTTTGAAACCCCAATAAAATATCAAATTTTTTAGATAGTAATGAATTAGTTGCTGATCTTTTTTTTTTATTGAAATAGGTTAATCTAGGGGGTAAACATCAGCAGCAGACGCTGATTGACGCTGATTCTCAAAGGGCCAGCAAGTTATCTATCATTTATTTGTTTAGATTTAATCCCCTTACTATGTACTAGACAAATGGGGTGATCGAGTCTGCTTAATGACTTGTGTTTAAACAGTCACTATGACAAGTGAATGCAAACTTGTTTACTTTTCTTAGTTATTACTAATACTATGTACTAGCCAAATGGGGTGATAGTATGCTTAATGACTTTGTAATCGTTGCTATGACAAGTGAAAGTTGTTTGGTCCTAATGTGCACGTGTTTAATTTTTTTATTACAAAAAGGTCACTTATGTAATTGAAACGTATGTTCTGGTTGTTGCATACTTGCGTATGGTGGTGAGTCAGAAAGTGCTTACTCATGCTGGCCAGTCATGTACTTACTCGCGCAGGCTACATCATTTTACATATAATACGTGTGCCTTAGTTTAGCTCTATGGACATGTGCGATCAAGGTTGACTGGGAATCAATTTTGACCGGGTATGTCCGCCTGGGTTTGAGTGTTTGAACGGGTATGACCGATTATGAACAGGTTTGGTATGACTGGGTATGAACGGGTTTGACCGGGTTTGAACCGTGTTTGACAGGGTAGGACTGGGTTTGATCGGGTAAACCAAACTTATTACTATTAAGGACAGTTTCCTGGTTTTAGTGATTGAGTTTGTAGAATCATGTATTGGTCAAGTTCTGTATTGTCATGTTATTTGGCCATGGGAAATGCCCATCGTGCTTTATATACTTCACTTTTTACAAGAAAAAAAAGAGTACAAATAAATTCGACTTTGACTTATTACCCGTGGGTTACCCCACAAGATAGTGATAGACGTCAAGAGCTTCTATAATATGTTTTTGACTTTTTGCTGCAGGTTATTATCTAACATTGGATTCCCATGGAAATTTCTGTGATTACGGAATGGATAATGTGTGTTTGGATTTTGGAAACCTTACAATACCTGGTTATATGAAAGTGCTTTTGGGGTATGACTTGTGAGGTTTATCTTGACAGTACCTCATACCTTAGATGTTTTTGAATTAAGTTGACTGCAGTCCCAATACCTTGTAAATTGGTTTCCACGGACTTAAGTAGCTATAGTTGCTAGTTTCCATAGTGCACATGAACATACCAGGGGATCAACCGATCGTGTTTGCTGTGAGCAGCAAAACTCTGCCCTTTCACTTTCATACTAAATTATCTGTCAATGTGCAAATGACCCAGCTCTTCCACTATCTGTCAATGTTAATGGGCGACAGTGATGTGCAACGAGACGACAGTGAGGATAAGACTATGATGGATGTATAATCGACCAATGGAGAGAGTAAGAGTACATCAGATAACATGCTGCCAAATGTTGTGATGGATGGCTCGAGATCAAATGCTACTAAAGTAAGCATTAATGAAGATAACCTGCTTCCAGAGATGGTGATAAATGTGGAGCATCCCTCTACTCTTGCCACTAAGGAGCAACCTCACGTCGATTCCTTGACCGAGGTGATAGTCAGACAGTTCCCAAGGCTATAGATGACTTCAATATATAGTTGTATATATATTTGTATGTGTTCATATAGTTTACATGTCTTGAAACAAGTTTTTAGGTAGCCCTCTTTGCTACATGTGCACAGGGCCTTGGCAAGAAGCATAAGAAAGGAAGGAACAACGAAGAATATCCACTCTTATTGAGTTGGTTCCTGCTCCAACTCAAGCTTCGTCTTCGACTAATGGATCATTGCCACCAACAATGCCCAAGTGAAGATGCAATGCCATATGGGAGAACGAGTGGAGGTTTAGAATGTGAAATGCTTGAGGCTGCTCGACTTGAGTTACTTGCACCACCAAGACAACCGGTTGATGCCAATGACCCATGGTCTATCCCAGCACCAAGTGTACCATTAAAAGTACTAATGAAATAATTTTGTAATTCAAGTAACTAGCCAATTAGCCTCGTGATTTATGGTACATCTACTTCTATTGCACGATTTACAAGATTGTTGTGTATTTTTGTACAAAGCATCCTAGTAAGAGTATAAGCGCTGAAGGCGCTGTTGTATAGGCATGTTGGCAAAGGAAACTGAATGATAAGATGGCAAAGGATTCAACAGAAGTTATACGAAAAGCTGTCCTTCGCATGCTCCCTAGAAATAAACTTTGAGATGTGAGTCCATTAGTAACTTTTTCTTAAGTTAAACTCCTCCAATGAACATATGATTGTTTTAATTTTTTTTACGGATTACCTTTTAAATGGAACACACTCAGATCATTTTCGGTCACTAGGGCTCTTGGATTACTTCTTAGATTCTAATTTATTCTTTAATGTCATTCATATCGGCTGGACTATTTGTGTTTGTTAGGTCCACATCAATCGTTAACAGCTTATCCATCCACACAGGACAGATATCATAAGCTGAGAATATTCCCGGGCAGCAAGCACCCATTTGGTGACAAGCCACTTGATCCATATTTGATGTCACCTTGTTAAGTTCGTGAACTGATGTCACCTTGTTAAGTTCGTGAACTGCATGCACGTGCAAGACGAGTCATGATTCAGGTGCATAAGAAGGCTAAAAAACAACAAGGAGATGGCAATATAGTTTCCAAAGGTAAAGTGTGACGAAGCCTCACAACTGAATGCCTGAGTTCTGCAGCCATTGTCTACTCTAGAGTTTGGACACTAGAATTGATTACTCCATTTCTGAATGCCTGATTCCTGCAGCCATCTATTTATGTTTAAGTTTGATCTATGGATCAAATGGTTTTAATCATTTCTTACAGGTTTGGAATTTGGATGATCAGAAGAATGAGTCTTGTGTTTCTAGACTAGGGATGCTGATATTTTGACAATGAAATATTTCATTGGTGACATGCATTCTGTATATAATGATTTTGTCTAACGACTGTTACGATAGGAAATTTCTGCATTTTTTGGTGGCGGTGCTGTTAATCTGTTATGACTGCTAAGATGAGTATGACAAGTTGTACACAGGAACAAATTTTGAGTTTTTGCATATTTCTATCACAGTCGATTTTTTAGAAAATGTAATTTTAAGGTTTGTTGTAACTTTTGTATTCTCTACATATTCGGTCAATCGGTCGTACCTAAAAGGGTAGTTAACCTTAGGATCTGTTTGGTTTATCGATGGGTTTAGGATCAGGATTAGGATTTGAATTTGGTTTAAGATTCGGATTTGGTGTGAGTTATAGTATATAAATCGACACTTATTATTTGGTGCTTAATATATATAAATTTTTTTTCCGGAAAAAAAGAATTTAAGAGAAAAGGTGGCTGGTAAAAATTAACATCCAGACAGTCCCAATACCAGAGTTCAATAGCATCCATAGCATGCTGAAAACCAGTGCAAAAGATTGGATACTAACGACGGTCAAATACATTGCTGTTTAAAATTGTATTTACCTTTTTGCAACACTATGAACTGTTTTGTGCTTGAGTATCTGACCACTGAAACACTATCATTTGACTCGTAGAATTGACTGATACTTTTGTTTCTTGAAGCTATTTCCTTAAATGTTACTTGACCACCAACTTGAGCACGCGAGTTACTGTTACACAGTGACTTTTTGTGATATCCTTTAAATTGTGGCCCTCTGAGAATAGGTAGAAATATAATCGCGTTAAAGAAGTTCATTTGACCTCAAAAGTCAAAGTACAAGAACTGCTCCATTTGTTTATACTAGCGTTTGTGCTAGAATTTCTAGCTTGTTATTTATAAATTATAAGTAACATACCACTGGTTTGAGCAACTCTTCGATTATCGCATGTGCTTGCCTAAGCTTTAAATCAACAACAGTTGGTGCCAAGCAGATTCCAAAACCAGATAAAATCAGATTTAGTGAATTCAGTTTAAGTCCTTGAGCTACAAAATGAAGTTACTTGTAGCACTGGATTCAGCCAAAGGCACCCAAGCCAACAATCTCATTGCCGAAGTATCTGATTTTGGACTTTCAAGGCTTGCGCCAATTTGAGCTTCCAAATGGAGTTGTTAGTTAGATATGGTCTGGGAGCTGTGCATCTTGAAAAGATGCCAATAAACATGTGCTGACTTTCCAGAGCCTGGGTCAATTTCTTTCGTAGAATCATCGCCAATGTCTTCACTTTTTAGCTCATCAAATGTACCAAGTGAGCTCAACAGTGATGCTAACACCATAGTGTATCCTTAATGATACATTACGAAATTTTACATGAACATAAGTACACAAAGTTGTATAGTCAACTGTAATTACATAGTTTTTATCCTTTTGAAAATGAATAAATATTGTAACATATCAAAGCTCGATTTATCTTGACCATTAACAATTACAGTGACAAGAATTCTCTTATTTTGACATTCATATCAGAAAGAAACAGAGTGTGTTTGTATAACAGGAATTATCATAACTCAAATGATACAAGGATAATTTAACCACATAGTAATGACATAAGCACAACCAAACATGTAAAATTTATATAACACGATGCTCATGAATTTCACTAATTGTGGTACTAGTCATATGTCTGAAAGTAAGTAGCATATTATCCATTGAAAACCTCATAAGATTCCATAAATAACAGTAGAAAAATCATTCGGGCAGTAAATTTCCACACCTTAACAAACTAGGCCCCTCCCACCTTAGGTAACAAATCAGTTTGTAACTGTGTCTTTTGATCATTTAACGTAAGAATATATATGTAAATCCGAGTGATCAAGTAGAAGAAGTGATTGCTTGTAAGAGTCTATGACGAATGAGCCCTCTACTGCAGAAATTCCAAGACTCTTGATGTGATGTGAGCAAGGGTCGTAAACATGTGTGGTATACTCTCTATCATCATTTTGAGTTTCAACTATAGGTTCACCACTCTTACTAAACCCCAATATTTTATCTACTGATGCGTGAATCGTGTATAGTTTTCTAAAAGACGAATTATTGTCCATCACCCATACACCGCAACATTGTGCTCCTTCTACCTCAATGTTACCATACACAACAAGAGACTCCCTTAGCTTAGCAAGGCCAACGACCACAAATCTTCCAACTAGCTCGTTTCTTAGGTTATCTGATAAGTTTACTACTTTAAACTCCTTGGTAATCAAATCAAACGACACAACCATATAATCACTGGTAGCCTTCCCATCATCATCAAAAGTCAATTCACAAGCACCCCAATAAATAAACCTATCTATAACAACCACAGTTGACACATCAAGGTCAATTGATTGGCGAGGCAACTTACTATTTGGAATCACACTCCAAACCCCCGTACTCAATGTAAAAACTTCAGCATGCCAAGGCGCGTTGGATTTTTCACATAAAACCTTAACAACGGTAGGGTCACTAGTAACGGGACAAACCCCGAAACCATATGCGAACCAACTCAGACGACGAGGGAATCTAGGGAGAGCAATACCAAATGATTTCCCGATACAAGGGTTCCAAACAACAAACATCATCATTCTCCTATTATCTTTAGTGGGACAACAAAAGAAACACAGTAATCCATGACACTCACCAGCAACACGTAAAGCACGATAATGCTTAAAAAAAGGAGACCGGACAAACTCTTGTTTTTGTACCTTAAAAGTTTCAATATCATCGTCTACAAGACAAATGTACTTATGCTCTGATGATAAATGGCCAACTTTGTACAACTGAATACGGCTACCTAGCTGCGTGTGGCGTTCGCCGTAACCTTTAATAAACTCGGAGCTGTCAATGAAAGATCTCCAGGGTTTGGACACTGACCTGAACTGAATCAATGACTTGACATCAGAAAGCTTTTTGATGATTTCCATTTGGATGTCGAAATGGATGTTGTCTGACATTTTAAAAAGTCTATTTCTAGGGTTTATGGTAACTTTTGAAATAGGTTGAATTAGTGAAAATTGAAAAGTGGGTTTTGAAAAGGAGGTGATTTTGGATATGGGTTTTGAAGGCCGTCGTGTGCCGTCGTGATAGGCCGGAGATCAGAGATTTCTCTAGGGTTTACTATGTGACTGTGAAATGAAAGATAAGAAAATTTGAGATTTGGGGGTAAAACCTGAAGTCTGTATTGACACTTTGACTAGTGCTTTTTGACCAAACATGGTTTTGACTTTTGACTTTATTTACTACAGTATTGTATCGAGGCTGTTTAAACCTTTTTGTTTTAAATATTGTTAATAGCGAATGTACTTCTAAATCTAACTTATTAACGTTTGTTATATACAATTTACTAAATTATGTTTATATCATGAATTCATGTAGAGTAGTAAGTAGTTAATGATATACTATATCGATCATTATTTATTTTAACTTATATACAGAAAAAAATGACACTCAATGCAAAAAATTAACGTAAAAAAGGTGGACATAAGAATAATTTACTCTTGGGACATTGGATGCCAATTTATTTGCATTTGTTACATGGAATCATTCATAATCCACGTCAAATATAAATAAAAACACGCAAAACTTTCATGAAATCTTAACGTAATATATATAAAAAATTGTTATGAAAAACACATATTTTGACATAAATAAACCAAAAAAATAAAACAAAATGATAATGAAAAATAAATGTAATTCGGTAGTCATAAGTTTAAAGATTATATATGTATAAGAAAAAGAAAAAGGACACCACGTTAGTGGATACATTTATGTAAAGCCTTCCGGGATGCTTTTGGTATTACTGCAAGTCTGTAATACACCATCTTCATAACCAATGTTTTGAAACCCGGGTCGACCCGGCCGGTTCAACCGGTTGGATCGGTTCCGGCCGAAAAAACGGGTCAAATTGACCCGGGTCTTACATTTTGGAAACCCGGTGTGACCCGCCGGGTTTGAAGCGACCCGGGTTGACCCGGTTCATGCGACCCGGCCGGGTTTTGATTTTTTCCGATTATTTTGTTTTTTTTTTTTCGTTTTTCCGCGATATAATTATACGTATTTGTAACGTAACTTTGTTTTTACGTGTTATATTTGTTAGTAAATGGTGTTTAGGCCAAATATATGAAATATTCACGATTTATATTTATATATATATAGTAATATTGAAAATATATAAATAATTTTTTTTAATTGAAAACCGGGTCGACCCGGCGGTCCAACCGGTTGAACCGGTGACCCGGTGACCGGTGGCTCGACCGGGTCGATTCAAAACTTGACGTCGTCAGTTCAACGAACTCATATATGCATCCACTAACTAATTCATTATGGTGGTGACATATAATACATCACGTTGGCTGTAATAATCTAGTTATTGTTGCTTCGATTATAGCACAAAAAATTGTTTTTATGTAGAAGAGTCGCTTATAATATTGAGATATCAAACCTTCATGTTATGTTCAAATGATCTTCTTTAGTCATCCAGAATGTTGATGACTGTTGGATTAATCGTTTATGTCATGTATGCATAGCATGGCTAGAGTTTAGCTTAATAAGTCTTTATGTTACGTATGCATGTAGTTGTAGTTGTAGTTTGAATTGTTAGTCTATCTTGACCGAGTATCATGGGAAATGTGGGTAGTTTCCTGTTAACTAGGAACTAGTGGGGTCTATCTTGTGTTAAGTTTTAGTATAAATAGGGTCTATATCATTGTATAGAATGTGTATCAGTTTTCCCTTTATCAATAAACAAAAACATTGAACACCCATATTGCCAGTTTGATTGGTGTTCGGGTGGTGTGAGTCCGGGATGAAGGGACTGATTCCAACATTTGGTATCAGAGCTGAGTTCGATCAAAAGGGCGGGGTTGAGAGTCCGTGTCAAGAAAAGGGTGTAGCCCTTCGCTCAAGGGCTGTCACAGAAAGGAACCGAGTGAGCAGGAAAGAGAGAAAGGGCCGAAAGAAGCAGCAAGGGTGATCAAAGAAAGAAAGACAGAAAGAAAGAATGAGATAAAAAAAAAGGTCCGACGTGACGTGAGACGGAGAAGACCGTTAGACCGAGAAGACCGAGGAGCTGCAAAGGACCGGGCAGCACCTAGACCGACATAGGTGACAAAAGACCGAAGGCTCACCTAACGTATTAGACCGAAGACCGAAAGAGATAACCATGACCATCGGTTATCTAGACCGAAGTTTCAACAGCAAAAGACCGAAGGACTGTTGAATTAGAAGACCGAGACCGAAGGAGGCAACCTAGACCGAGACCGTGACCACGTGTTGCCCGAGAAATAAAAGATGACCGACGCCGTAGAGAAGACCGATGAAGCTCCGGTGTGAGACCGAAGACCGAAAAGACCGACGCTAGCAAGAGGAGACCAAAAAGACCGTAGCTAGCAAGAGGAGACCGAAGAGACCGTAGGCCGAAGACCGAAAGGCCGAAGACCGAAAGGCCGAAGACCGAAGAATGGAGACCGAAGCTTCATATGAGAAAGATTAGACCAAGCTTCGAAAGAAGGTGTTCAGTTTGTGACCGAGGTGGCATGGATAAACGATTAAGGGGGTGAATGTTGGATTAATCGTTTATGTCATGTATGCATAGCATGGCTAGAGTTTAGCTTAATAAGTCTTTATGTTACGTATGCATGTAGTTGTAGTTGTAGTTTGAATTGTTAGTCTATCTTGACCGAGTATCATGGGAAATGTGGGTAGTTTCCTGTTAACTAGGAACTAGCGGGGTCTATCTTGTGTTAAGTTTTAGTATAAATAGGGTCTATATCATTGTATAGAATGTGTATCAGTTTTCCCTTTATCAATAAACAGAAACATTGAACACCCATATTGCCGGTTTGATTGGTGTTCGGGTGGTGTGAGTCCGGGATGAAGGGACTGATTCCAACAGATGACATCATAAAAAATGTAACATGCCAGTTATTTTTTCCGTGTCTTGTCATTGATAGCTTCAAAAACATCTAAGAGTTGCAGCAGCAACAAATCCTAAGTTCAGCAACTTATCATGTGTAATCGATCTAGTAACAGTGAATCCATCACCTACCTATATTTGATGGTTCCATTCCTTCTGATTTGTTGCAAAACAAGTCTTCATTGCAACCACACGACTTGTACTATAAGAAATACACCATAGTAAGCCCCTAGTTAGTATATTTTATTTCAAAAATCAGTAAGTGAACTCTAATTATTCGGGCACATTATTTATCCACATATCATTATTTGATATTTAAAATATCTTCACCTTCTGCAGTGATTTCCGGTCCTTTTCACAATCCATAAAATCCTAAGGTATGCCGCCTTCTTCTTATGCCTGCTTTTGCCCAAACCCCATTCGCCGAAGTTTCAGCATACAAAACGTAGAAAAATTCTGTGGATCTAAAGATTCTTTTGATGTCACGTATGTGCACATCAATCATGCCCTACAGACAATTACTTTGAGTATGTTCAAGGCTCACCCATCCCATGTTTTTGTGTTTCACCTATTAGGATGGGTTACCGGCTAAAAAGTCCATGTTTTTCTTATATTCAACCATATCACGATGAATTCGAGAAATATGTCACTAGTTCTCTATTGAGAATGCATCTCGAACTTTTTCCTAAAGCTGGTACGAGCATTCAAACACTTTTGGTATAAATGAGGTTTTGAGGATTCGCGGCATTTTTACCACATGGGTATTCCGAAACAACTTGTTTGGACCGTGACTGTATGAGCTTTTTCAATTTAACACTTGTTGGACCTTATGCAAATAGTAAGCATTTCTTACGGAAACTGTTTTATTGTTGCTTTTTTTATTTGGTGAACGGGTTAAATGGGTAAGAAATGGGTACTTTTAAGTGTGGGTCAAAACATTCTAGGTCAAGTCAGCCCATCAAGAAATGGTATCATAGTTTTTGTCTTATGTTTATCATATTTTTTTTACATGGCTAGATTTTGGCTTTTGTTCAGTGGAGGTTAAAACCGTTGCGATATGGTTGAACTATTTATGTGCAAAAGATAATAGCATATCCCAAATTGACCCATTTGAAAATAATGACTTTCACACGTTTGACATATTCCATTACTTAGCCTCTATAACATTTAAAACTTGATCTGCTAAAGATAATATCATATCCCAAATTGACCCATTGTCTCTCTACCCTTGGGTCGGGGGACGTCAATCCACAACATACCTCCCCCATACACCGCACACTAGCGGGCTTGGGTCTTGTTGTTGTTATATATGTTATCAGGTCTATGGCCACTTTCACTCGATATAGTTAAGCTCATATTGGGTTTTCTTTTACTGCTGCAGTGATTATTTGATACACCAAGAAAAGGTATAAGCAAAGGAGGCAGCCAAAGGCATTCTTTATCTTCACACCGAAGTCAGCGAGGAACATTCTTATTGACTCCACACTCCCTGCCAAAGTTGTTGATTTTGGACTCTCAAGGCTTGCACCACTTCTGGATGACTAGGTAGTCTGTCCTAAAAAGATAGTATGTGTTTTAAGACCAGAGAGTATATAACATTAATACCCTACATTTCTCACACACACCCTTTTTCTTTCTCAATCTCACTTGCAGTTGCAGCCGCCATTTAACTTTCTTATCAAAACCCTCTCCTTGTGTTTTATGATACAATACCAAAACTACCTTTTTCTCGTTGTTGAAATAGGTGTTTTCGGAAAAAAGAAAGAAGAAGGTATGTATAATCTCACTATCTTTTCTACATTATGAATATCTCTATATCTTGTTAGCTATAATCGCTATTCTATATCTATAGAAGAGTTATATAAAAGGGTCTACTAGATTCATTTATGTATATCCTTTCAAAGGATAGCTTATTCGGTAGCTTAGTATTCTGGGGTTGTTTATTCTGGGGTTTCAAGTCATTTCATAGGAGAGCTCATTCTATATATTTTGAAACCCCAATAATAAATCAATTTTTTTAGATAGTAATGAATTAGTTGCTGATCTTGTTTTATTTATTTATTGAAATAGGTGACTGCAGGGGGAAACCGCAGCTCCAGTCGCTGATTGCTAGCTCCTTCTTTTTTGTTATTGAAATAGGCGACTTTAGGGGAACCGGTAGGGGTGTTAGACGGTTCAGGTTTCGTGTTATTCGGTTCGCGTTGAGAAATTTTTAATGCAAAACTGAAGAAAAATAAAACATATCTTTTAATGCAAGATGTACTTTCGCCAAGTGTGGCTGAACTTTTTAATACAGAACTGGTAGTCTACCAAGATGATCATGTTAATGGGCGACAGTGATGTGCAACGAGACGACAGTGAGGATAAGACTGATGGATGTACAATGGAGAGAGCAAGAGTACATCAGATAACATGCTGCCAAATGTTGTGATGGGTGGCTCGAGATCAAATGCTACAAAGAAAGCATTAATGAAGATAACCTGCTTTCAAGATGGTGATAAATGTGGAGCATCCCTCTACTCTTGCCACTAAGCAGCAACCTCACGTCGATTCCTCGACCGAGGTGGTAGTCAGACAGTCCCCAAGGCTATAGATGAGTCACTGGTACTTCAATAGATAGCCCTCTTTGCTATATGTGCAAAGGGCCTTGGAAAGAGACAACGAAGAATAGATCAGTGCCACCAACAAGGCTTCCAGAACCAAGTGAAGATGCAATGCCATAGGGAGAATGAGGGGAGGTTTAGAAGGTAAAATACTTGAGGCTGCTCGACTTGAGTTACTTGCACCACCAAGACAACCAGTTGATGCCAATGACCCATGGTCTATCCGAGCACCAACTGTACCATTGAAAGTACTAATGAAATAATTTTGTATTTCAATTAACTAGCCAATTAGCCTCGGCGACTTATGGACTTATGGTACATCTTCTACTTCTATTGCGCATGTTACAAGATTGTTGCATAATTTTGTACAAAACATCCTAGTAAGAGTATACGCGCTGAAGTTGCTCTTGTATAGGTATGTTGGGTACCTTATAGAAAGGAGATTGAAGGACTGTAGGGATGTTCATCTTTTGACAATGAAATATTTCGTTGATGACACGCATTATGTATATAACGATGTTGTCTAACGACTGTTGTGATAGGAAAAGTCTGCAATTTTTGGTGGTGGTACTGTTATGAATTTTACAGAACCTTAGCAGTATCCTTGATTAACCCTTTTCCCTGTTATAGCTTCTATACGCTTTAGTGAATTCCTCTAGGTCCCCAGAAGCCAGCCAACAAAGTCAGACAAAAATCCAAGGAGAATATGTCATCTTAATGAGTAAGATGATGTTAAAACAAAGTGCTATGACTAAAACGAGACAAATGAAAAGGGATCTTTGACTATCATGTGGTAAATCCTTCGAATAGACTGTATGAACTAGGACTAGCGGGCTTCACTGTGTATGAACTAGGACTAGCGGGACCTCCTTGCTAGTTCTTTGCCGTTCTGGATGCCCCACTTAACCTTTGCTATATGAAAAATGTACTATAATTAATATAAGTTTTAAGTTTATGTAAATAAAACACCTCTGGTGGAAAACCACTCCAGGAAGGTAACACATGCAGAAGACACGCGGCTCAGGATTCTATGCTGCAGCCCATCGAGCTCAATAAACCCTTAAATTGACAATATAGCAGATACCCACAAGATTTCTATAATAAACAAGGAAGTATAGTTTATGGCCAAAAGAAAGAATGTTTCTTTGAATTAGAGAAACAAAATGGATGGATCGGGTGACAGATAAAAAAAGGTTCAGATCAAAAAAAGTATTTTTAGGCGAAATAACAAACACAGTTTTTTAGATAAAGAGTCAAACATACTTATATCGATTTATCTTTTGTCCATTAACAATTACAGTTACAAAAATTCTTTTATTTTGACATTGTAAATGTAAAAGAGACTAATGAAGTTATTTTTTGAAAGCTTAAAGCCTAAATTATTTAAAGCACTAGGATATCAGAAACAGAGTTTGTTTGTATAACAGAATTATCATAACTTGAACAATACAAAGATCATTTAACCACATAGTAATGACAAAAGCATAAACAATCATGTAACTACAATATAACACTATGCTTTAAGTGAATTCATATAAGTAGCATATAAAATTCATTCACAATATCATAAGATTCCATAAATGACAGCAAAATTAACATTAACGCAATAAATTTCCACACCTTAACAAAATAGGCTCCTCCCTCCTTACGTAACATATGACTTTTTAACTGTGGCCATCATCTTTTAATCAATTAACTTAAGGATATATATGTAAATCCAAGTGATCAAGTAGAAGTAGTGACTCCTTGTAAGAGTCCATGACGAATGAGCCCTCTGCTACAAAAATCCCAAGACTCTTGATTTGATTTGAGCAAGGGTCGTAAACATCAAGCGTGCTACACTGTTTTTCAACATTTCGAGTTTCAATTATAGGTTCGCCACTCTTACTAAACCCCAATATTTTATATACACATGTGCCAATTGTGAATAGTTTTCTAAAAGACGAATCATGCGCCATCACCCATACACGACAAGAGTCTGAAGAGAGTACTGCTCCCTCAACCACAATGTTTACCAACACAACAAGAGAGCCCTTAGCTTAGCAATGGAAACGCCCAGAGGAAATCCATCTACCTCGTTTCTTAGGTGATCCGGTAGTTTTACCACTTTAAACTTCTTGGTAATCATATCAAATGACACAACCATCGGATTCATGGTTTCTTCATCATGAGCAGCCCAATAGAAAAACCTATCTATAACAGCCGGGGTTTTCGAATTAAGTCTAACCGATTGACGCACCAAATTACGAAATGGAATAACATTCCAAACCCCCGAACTCAATGTGAAAACTTCAGCACGCCAAGGCTTCAAAGCTTGACGTGAAACCCTAACGACAGTAGGGTCACTAGTAGCGGAACAAACCCCGAAACCATATGTAACCCACAACATACATGAAGGGTATCTAGGGAGAGAAATACCAAATGATTTCCCGATTGAAGGGTTCCAAACAACCATCATCGTTCTCTTGTTATCTCTACTGAGACAAAATAAACACAGTAACCCGTGACACTCACCAACAACACTTACACCACGATAATCTTTAGAAAAAGGAGACATGACAAACTCTTGTTTTTGTACCTTAAAAGTTTGGGTATCATCTTCTACAAGACAAGTGTACTTATACTCTGATAAATAGCGATCTGTTTACATCAGAATACAGCTACCTGGCTGTGTGTGGTGGGCGCCGTAACCTTTGACAAAGTCCGAGCTGTCAATGAAAGATTTCCATTGTTTGGAAACTGTTGACATCAGAAAACTTTTTGATGATTTCCATTTGGATGTCGAATGGAACGTTGTCTGACATTGTTCAATCTTTTCTAGGGTTTATCCGAACTTTTGAAAAAGGATGAATTAATGAAAATTAAAAAGTGGGTATTGGAGAGCAGGTGATTTTAGATCTGGGTTTTGAATTCTTAGACTAGTGCTTTTGACTTTATCGAGTTTT